>JAFEUB010001671.1:0-27500 GCA_024529925.1 Ophthalmolycus amberensis
GTGGTGGAGGTGAAGGACACGGTCCACCGTCAGACTCTGCTGCATCACACCTGCAGCCTGCTGCTGGAAAATTACCCAGAATCCTCAGACGTCTACTCGGAGATCCCCGCCATCACCCGCTCCTCCAAAGTACAGTTTCCGCTTTCAGGAAATAAATCGGTTCGTTCCGTCCTGATTGTCCAGCTGCTCACCAGGTGAGTGTCTCTGTCTCCTCCAGGTAGACTTTGAGCTGCTGTCAGAGAACCTGGTGCAGCTGGAGAGACGCTGCAAAGCATCATGGGACAACCTGAAGGTGGTGACCAAACATGAGATGAAGGCGTTGCTGAAGAACAAGCTGACGGACTTCCTGAAGGACTGTACGCAGAGGATCATCATCCTCAAGGTGGTCCACAGGAGGGTCATCAACAGGTGGGACACTGAGAGACACATGAGACACATAGGGACAGAGACACACATAGGGACAGAAGACACATAGGGACAGAGACACACATGCGACACATAGGGACAGAGAGACACATAGGGACAGAGACACACATGAGACATATAGGGACAGAGACACACATGAGACATATAGGGACAGAGAGACACATGAGACATATAGGGACAGAGAGACACCTGAGACACAAAGACACATAGGGACAGAGAGACACCTGAGACACATAGGGACAGAGACACACACCTGGGACACATAGAGACAGTGAGACACACCTGAGACACAAAGAGACAGTGAGACACATAGGGACAGAGTCACACACCTGAGACACAAAGAGACAGTGAGACACACCTGAGACACAAAGAGACAGTGAGACACATAGGGACAGAGACACACACCTGAGACACAAAGAGACAGAGAGACACATGAGACACATAGGGACAGAAACACACACCTGAGACACATAGGGACATGAGATACAAAGGGACAGAGAGACACCTGAGACACAAAGGGACAGAGAGACACACCTGAGACACAAAGACAGAGAGACACCTGAGACATAGGGACAGAGACACACACCTGAGACACAAAGAGACAGAGAGACATGAGACACATAGGGACAGAGAGACACACCTGAGACACAAAGAGACAGAGAGACACCTGAGACACATAGGGACAGAGACACACACCTGAGACACATAGGAACAGAGACACACCTGAGACACATAGGGACAGAGACACACCTGGGACACATAGGGACAGAGACACACATGAGACACATAGGGACAGAGACACACATGAGACACATAGGGACAGAGACACACATGAGACACATAGGGACAGAGACACACATGAGACACATAGGGACAGAGACACACATGAGACACATAGGGACAGAGAGACACATGAGACACATAGGGACAGTGAGACACATAGGGACACAGACACACATGAGACACATAGGGACAGAGACACACATGAGACACAGGGACAGAGACACACATGAGACACATAGGGACAGAGACACACATAGGGACAGAGACACACATGAGACACATAGGGACAGAGACACACATGAGACACATAGGGACAGAGACACACATGAGACACATAGGGACAGAGACACACATGAGACACATAGGGACAGAGAGACACACCGGGACAGAGACACACATGAGACACATAGGGACAGAGAGACACATAGGGACAGAGACACACATGAGACACATAGGGACAGAGACACACCTGGGACACATAGGGACAGAGACACACATGAGACACATAGGGACAGAGACACACATGAGACACATAGGGACAGAGACACACATGAGACACATAGGGACAGAGAGACACATGAGACACATAGGGACAGTGAGACACATAGGGACACAGACACACATGAGACACATAGGGACAGAGACACACATGAGACACAGGGACAGAGACACACATGAGACACATAGGGACAGAGACACACATGAGACACATAGGGACAGAGACACACATGAGACACATAGGGACAGAGACACACATGAGACACATAGGGACAGAGAGACACATGAGACAGAGAGACACACGAGACACATAGGGACAGAGACACACATGAGACACATAGGGACAGAGAGACACACCGGGACAGAGACACACATGAGACACATAGGGACAGAGACACACATGAGACACATAGGGACAGAGACACACATGAGACACATCGGGACAGAGACACACATGAGACACATAGGGACAGAGAGACACATAGGGACAGAGACACACATGAGACAAATCGGGACAGAGACACACATGAGACACATAGGGACAGAGACACACATGAGACACATAGGGACAGAGACACACATGAGACACATAGGGACAGAGAGACACATGAGACACATAGGGACAGAGACACACATGAGACACATAGGGACAGAGACACACATGAGACACATAGGGACAGAGAGACACACCGGGACAGAGACACACATGAGACACATAGGGACAGAGACACACATGAGACACATTGGGACAGAGACACACATGAGACACATAGGGACAGAGACACACATGAGACACATAGGGACAGAGAGACACACCGGGACAGAGACACACATGAGACACATAGGGACAGAGAGACACATAGGGACAGAGACACACATGAGACACATTGGGACAGAGACACACATGAGACACATCGGGACAGAGACACACATGAGACACATAGGGACAGAGAGACACATAGGGACAGAGACACACATGAGACATATAGGGACAGAGAGACACCTGAGACACAAAGACACATAGGGACAGAGAGACACCTGAGACACATAGGGACAGAGACACACACCTGGGACACATAGAGACAGTGAGACACACCTGAGACACAAAGAGACAGTGAGACACATAGGGACAGAGACACACACCTGAGACACAAAGAGACAGTGAGACACACCTGAGACACAAAGAGACAGTGAGACACATAGGGACACAGACACACATGAGACACATAGGGACAGAGACACACATGAGACACATAGGGACAGAGACACACATGAGACACATAGGGACAGAGACACACATGAGACACATAGGGACAGAGACACACATGAGACACATAGGGACAGAGACACACATGAGACACATAGGGACAGAGACACACATGAGACACATAGGGACAGAGAGACACATGAGACACATAGGGACAGAGACACACATGAGACACATAGGGACAGAGACACACATGAGACACATAGGGACAGAGAGACACACCGGGACAGAGACACACATGAGACACATAGGGACAGAGACACACATGAGACACATAGGGACAGAGACACACATGAGACACATAGGGACAGAGACACACATGAGACACATAGGGACAGAGACACACATGAGACACATAGGGACAGAGACACACATGAGACACATAGGGACAGAGACACACATGAGACACATAGGGACAGAGACACACATGAGACAAATCGGGACAGAGACACACATGAGACACATAGGGACAGAGACACACATGAGACACATAGGGACAGAGACACACATGAGACACATAGGGACAGAGACACACATGAGACACATAGGGACAGAGAGACACATGAGACACATAGGGACAGAGACACACATGAGACACACCGGGACAGAGACACACATGAGACACATAGGGACAGAGAGACACATAGGGACAGAGACACACATGAGACACATTGGGACAGAGACACACATGAGACACATCGGGACAGAGACACACATGAGACACATAGGGACAGAGAGACACACCGGGACAGAGACACACATGAGACAAATCGGGACAGAGACACATAGGGACAGAGACACACATGAGACACATTGGGACAGAGACACACATGAGACACATCGGGACAGAGACACACATGAGACACATAGGGACAGAGAGACACATAGGGACAGAGACACACATGAGACATATAGGGACAGAGAGACACCTGAGACACAAAGACACATAGGGACAGAGAGACACCTGAGACACATAGGGACAGAGACACACACCTGGGACACATAGAGACAGTGAGACACACCTGAGACACAAAGAGACAGTGAGACACATAGGGACAGAGACACACACCTGAGACACAAAGAGACAGTGAGACACACCTGAGACACAAAGAGACAGTGAGACACATAGGGACACAGACACACATGAGACACATAGGGACAGAGACACACATGAGACACATAGGGACAGAGACACACATGAGACACATAGGGACAGAGACACACATGAGACACATAGGGACAGAGACACACATGAGACACATAGGGACAGAGACACACATGAGACACATAGGGACAGAGAGACACATGAGACACATAGGGACAGAGACACACATGAGACACATAGGGACAGAGACACACATGAGACACATAGGGACAGAGAGACACACCGGGACAGAGACACACATGAGACACATAGGGACAGAGACACACATGAGACACATAGGGACAGAGACACACATGAGACACATAGGGACAGAGACACACATGAGACACATAGGGACAGAGACACACATGAGACACATAGGGACAGAGACACACATGAGACACATAGGGACAGAGACACACATGAGACAAATCGGGACAGAGACACACATGAGACACATAGGGACAGAGACACACATGAGACACATAGGGACAGAGACACACATGAGACACATAGGGACAGAGACACACATGAGACACATAGGGACAGAGAGACACATGAGACACATAGGGACAGAGACACACATGAGACACACCGGGACAGAGACACACATGAGACACATAGGGACAGAGAGACACATAGGGACAGAGACACACATGAGACACATTGGGACAGAGACACACATGAGACACATCGGGACAGAGACACACATGAGACACATAGGGACAGAGAGACACATAGGGACAGAGACACACATGAGACAAATCGGGACAGAGACACACATGAGACACATAGGGACAGAGACACACATGAGACACATAGGGACAGAGAGACACATCGGGACAGAGACACACATGAGACACATCGGGACAGAGACACACATGAGACACACATGAGACACATCGGGACAGAGACACACATGAGACACATCGGGACAGAGACACACATGAGACACATAGGGACAGATACACACATGAGACACATAGGGACAGATACACACATGAGACACATAGGGACAGAGAGACACATAGGGACAGAGACACACATGAGACACATCGGGACAGAGACACACATGGGACAGACACACATGAGACACATAGGGACAGACACACATGAGACACATAGGGACAGAGACACACATGAGACACATAGGGACAGAGACACACATGAGACACATGGGACACATTGGGACAGAGAGACACATAGGGACAGAGACACACATGAGACATATAGGGACAGAGACACACATGAGACATATAGGGACAGAGAGACACATGAGACATATAGGGACAGAGAGACACCTGAGACACAAAGACACATAGGGACAGAGAGACACCTGAGACACATAGGGACAGAGACACACACCTGGGACACATAGAGACAGTGAGACACACCTGAGACACAAAGAGACAGTGAGACACACCTGAGACACAAAGAGACAGTGAGACACATAGGGACAGAGACACACACCTGAGACACAAAGAGACAGAGAGACACATAGGGACAGAAACACACACCTGAGACACATAGGGACAGAGACACATGAGACACATAGGGACATGAGATACAAAGGGACAGAGAGACACCTGAGACACAAAGGGACAGAGAGACACACCTGAGACACAAAGACAGAGAGACACCTGAGACACATAGGGACAGAGAGACATGAGACACATAGGGACAGAGAGACACACCTGAGACACAAAGAGACAGAGAGACACCTGAGACACATAGGGACAGAGACACACCTGAGACACATAGGGACAGAGACACACCTGGGACACATAGGGACAGAGAGACACAAAGGGACTGAGACACATAGGGACAGAGACACACATGAGACACATAGGGACAGAGACACACATGAGACACATAGGGACAGAGACACACATGAGACACATAGGGACAGAGACACACATGAGACACATAGGGACAGTGAGACACATAGGGACAGAGACACACATGAGACACATCGGGACAGAGACACACATGAGGGACAGAGACACACATGAGACACATAGGGACAGAGACACACATGAGACACATAGGGACAGTGAGACACATAGGGACAGAGACACACAGACACATAGGGACACTGGGACACATAGGGACAGACACATAGGGACAGAGACACACAGAGACACATAGGGACAGAGACACACATGAGACACATAGGGACAGAGACACACATGAGACACATAGGGACAGAGACACACATGAGACACATAGGGACAGACACACACCTGGGACACATAGAGACAGTGAGACACATCGGACAGAGAGACACACCTGAGACACAAAGAGACAGTGAGACACATAGGGACAGAGACACACACCTGAGACACAAAGAGACAGTGAGACACACCTGAGACACAAAGAGACAGTGAGACACATAGGGACAGAAACACACACCTGAGACACATAGGGACAGAGACACATGAGACACATAGGGACATGAGATACAAAGGGACAGAGAGACACCTGAGACACATAGGGACAGAGAGACATGAGACACAAAGGGACAGAGACACACACCTGGGACAGAGAGACACATGAGACACAAAGGGACAGAGACACATACCTCGGACACATAGGGACAGAGAGACACATGAGACACATAGGGACAGAGAGACACATGAGACACAAAGGGACAGAGACACACACCTGGGACACATAGGGACAGAGAGACACACCTGAGACACATAGGGACAGAGAGACATGAGACACAAAGGGACAGAGACACACACCTGGGACAGAGAGACACATGAGACACAAAGGGACAGAGACACACACCTCGGACACATAGGGACAGAGAGACATGAGACACAAAGGGACAGAGAGACACCTGAGACACATAGGGACAGAGAGACATGAGACACAAAGGGACAGAGACACACACCTGGGACAGAGAGACACATGAGACACAAAGGGACAGAGACACACACCTCGGACACATAGGGACAGAGAGACACATGAGACACATAGGGACAGAGAGACACATGAGACACAAAGGGACAGAGACACACACCTGGGACACATAGGGACAGAGAGACACACCTGAGACACATAGGGACAGAGACACATGAGACACATAGGGACAGAGACACATAGGGACAGAGAGACACATGAGACACATAGGGACAGAGAGAAACCTGGGACACATAGGGACAGAGAGACACATGAGACACAAAGGGACAGAGACACACACCTGAGACACATGGGGACAGAGAGACACAAAGGGACAGAGACACACACCTGAGACACAAAGGGACAGAGACACACACCTGGGACACAAAGGGACAGAGACACACACCTGGGACACAAAGGGACAGAGAGACACACCTGAGACACATAGGGACAGAGACTCAACGAGACAGAGACACTAAGAGGCACTTTCATACTGTTTGGACCAGACTGACAGACAGAACCTTCCTCCTCCAGGTTCCACTCCTTCCTGCTGTTCCTGGGTCAGCCGTCCTCCTCGGTGAGGGACATCAGAGTGACCAGTTTCTGTCGGATCATCAGTGAGTTCTCTCTGGAGTACCGGACCACCAGAGAACGGGTCCTGACCCTCAAACAGAAACGAGCCGCTCACAGAGAGAGGACCAAGACCAGGGGCAAGATGATCACCGAGGTAATGAGGACGCAGCAGAGGCCGGACCACGTGAGCCTGGTCCTGTCTCTATTGTGATGTTAAAAACATGTATTAATCATTAGTAATCCCTTTATTCCTCCTCCTCTTCCTTCTCCTCATATTCCTCCTCTTCCTCTCAGACTGAGAAGTTTTCAGGGGCGGTGCCTCAGGAGGATGGCTCCTCCCCCGTCTCCCCAGAGGCGGAGCCTGGTCAGGAGGAGCATGAGAACATGAAGAACCTGCTGATCAGCACCGACCGTCTGACTGTGGACCAGAGAGGCCTGAGACGCTCCAGAGCCGTCCGCAGTAAGTCTAGTTCCTCCTCCAGGACTCTGGACCAGGACCTCAGCACTGTCCTCCTTGTCCTCCTCATGTCCTCTTCATGGTTCTGTGGGATGTGGTTCAGATTCTGATTCTGTCTCTGGTCCTGGTCCTCAGGTCTCGGCAGTGTGAGTCCGTCCCAGATGTTCGTAGCCAGAGAAGACGGGACCGTCTCCCAGGATGACGCCACGGATGAGATAATGGACCGACTGGTCAAGTCCGTGACCCAGAACCCCTCAGACAGACCGTCCAGTCCCAAGACCCGCAAGCGGTCCCGCATGAACAGGAAGTCATGTGAGTATGCGTCCCGATCTGATTCGGAATCAGACTCTGAGTCTGAATGTTAAGAAAGTGTTCGATACAAAAGACAAGAAAAGAGTCTTTTTGGGCTCTTTTTTTTTTTTAAGAAGACCTGGACTTGAGATGCCCCCCCCCCCCCCCCCCCTTGCAGGTCTGATCCAGAACGAGTCTCTGTCCCTCAGCCGGTTTAGTCTGGTTCAGACTCTCTGTGTCCATAACAGACTCATATCTCTGTTTTTACTTCCTCAATAAATCCTCTGTGAACAGATACACATCAGTCTGAACCCAGACCCAGACCTGGTCCAGATAGATCCTATAGAGACCTGGAGTAAAGGATCATGTATTCTACATATAAACATGATATTTAATAATAATAATAATAATAATAATAATACGCGTGTGTGTTTCAGTGAGGAGGACTCTGAAGAGCGGGCTCAGTGTGGACGTGGTTCAGGCTCTGGGACTCAACAGCAAGACGGCAGACCGGGTCTGATCCCAGACCAGCTGAGAGACACGAGGACGGGTCTCCTTCAGGAGGACGATCAGTGTTTAACTTTAGTGACGTCATGAGTTTATTAACATTAATGTCGACATGTTTCAGACAAACTAAAGAGACATTCAGCTCTGAGACGACACAAACGACCAAACAACACAAACAAACAACACAAACAAACGACACAAACGAACGACACAAACGAACGACACAAACGAACGACACAAACGAACGACACAAACGAACGACACAAACGAACGACACAAACAAACGACACAAACAAACGACACAAACAAACGACACAAACAAACGACACAAACAAACGACACAAACAAACGACACAAACAAACGACACAAGCAAACGACACAAGCAAACGACACAAGCAAACGACACAAGCAAACGACACAAGCAAACGACACAAGCAAACGACACAAGCAAACGACACAAACAAACGACACAAGCAAACGACACAAGCAAACGACACAAGCAAACGACACAAGCAAACGACACAAACAAACGACACAAACAAACGACACAAGCAAACGACACAAGCAAACGACACAAGCAAACGACACAAACAAACGACACAAGCAAACGACACAAGCAAACGACACAAGCAAACGACACAAGCAAACGACACAAGCAAACGACACAAGCAAACCAGACACAAACAAACCAGACACAAACAAACCAGACACAAACAAACCAGACACAAACAAACCAGACACAAACAAACCAAACACAAACAACACAAACAACACAAACAGGTCCATTTAGTTCCTCTTCTTTTGATCAAACCACATGATCTTCTGCCGTTTTAAATGTGTTCAAACTCTTCTCACCTGATGCTCACAGTGAGGTCACACACACACACACACACACACACACACAGAGGCACGGGCACACACTCTCTCACACGCACGGGCTCTCACACACACACACTCGCTCTCGCTCGCACGCACGCACTCTCATACAGGCACACTCTCTCACACACACACACGGGCACACACACAGGCACGGGCACGGACACACACACACTCACTCACTCACGCACGGGCACACACGCACACACACTCTCATACAGGCACACGCTCACACACACACGGGGGGGGGGGGGTGATGTTCACAGATTAGTTATTATTTCGCTACAGTTCACTTTGAGGTGTTTGTTGTTGTTTCCTCTTCTGCTGTCTTCAGGTGTTAAGTTAACGAGATGAACATTTTACTTTATAGATTGTTTTATTAATAAAGTTTTGAGTAAACGACAGAGTTTTCATTTCTTTATGAAGTGTCTCAGAATTCAATCAATCTTTATTAGTCTGAACAAGATGTTTCAAAGTAAAAGATGTTTTGAATAAAACTTCTGAAACTATGAACAAGACATGAAACATACGATCAGATGGGAAATATATAATATAAATAAAACTACATTTCTTTGACACTTTATTTTCTGATTTTTGATTTTAATATATTTATTAAAAAAACATTTTGATTTTAAAAGTTCTAAGTTTTGTTTTAGAAATGTATAGAATATTTACAAAACAAAGATCCTAAATACTGAAATATTAATATTAATATTTTTACATTATGATTAAAAATACTTATTGTTTTCATTTTTGTTATTTGTAGAAGTAGTATAGTTGTATGAGTACTATCAGTAGTAGTATCAGTATTAGTACTATCAGTAGTACTATCAGTATCGGTAGTGATTGTAGAATCAGTAATATTAGTATAGTGATAGTAGTATTACTACAGTAGTATTGGTATAGTAGTATTAGTATAATGATAGTAGTACTACAGTAGTATTAGTATAGTGATTGTAGTATTAGTACAGTAGTATTAGTATAATGATAGTATTAGTATAATGATAGTAGTATTACTACAGTAGTATTAGTATAGTGACAGTATTAGTGCAGTAGTATTAGTATAATGATAGTAGTATTAGTATAGTGATGGTAGTATTAGTATAGTGATAGTAGTATTAGTACAGTAGTATTAGTATAGTGATAGTAGTATTACTACAGTAGTATTAGTATAATGATAGTAGTATTACTGCAGTAGTGTTAGTATAGTGATAGTAGTATTAGTATAGTGATAGTATTAGTATAATGATAGTAGTATTAGTATAGTGATAGTAGTATTAGTATAATGATAGTATTACCACAGTAGTATTAGTATAGTGATAGTAGTATTACTACAGTATTATTGGTATAGTAGTATTAGTATAATGATAGTATTACTACAGTAGTATTAGTATAGTGATAGTAGTGTTAGTGCAGTAGTATTAGTATAATGATAGTATTAGTATAGTGATAGTAGTATTAGTACAGTAGTATTAGTATAGTGATAGTAGTATTACTACAGTAGTATTAGTATAATGATAGTAGTATTACTACAGTAGTATAGTGATAGTAGTATTAGTGCAGTAGTATTAGTATAATGATAGTAGTATTAGTATAGTGATAGTATTAGTATAATGATAGTAGTATTAGTATAGTGATAGTATTAGTATAATGATAGTAGTATTACCACAGTAGTATTAGTATAGTGATAGTAGTATTAGTACGGTGATCGTAGTATTAGTGCAGTAGTATTAGTATAATGATAGTAGTATTAGTATAGTGACAGTAGTATTAGTATAGTAGTATGAGTATAATGATAGTATTAGTATAGTGATAGTAGTATTAGTACAGTAGTATTAGTATAATGATAGTAGTATTACTACAGTAGTATTAGTATAGTGATAGTAGTATTAGTACAGTAGTATTAGTATAGTGATAGTAGTATTAGTACAGTAGTATTAGTATAGTGATAGTAGTATTAGTACAGTAGTATTAGTGTAGTGATAGTAGTATTAGTGCAGTAGTATTAGTATAATGATAGTAGTATTAGTATAGTGATAGTATTAGTATAATGATAGTATTAGTATAGTGATAGTAGTATTAGTATAATGATAGTAGTATTACTACAGTAGTATTAGTATAGTGATAGTATTAGTACAGTAGTATTAGTATGATAGTAGTATTAGTGTAGTGACAGTAGTATTAGTATAGTCGTATGAGTATAATGATAGTATTAGTATAGTGATAGTAGTATTCGTACAGTAGTATTAGTATAATGATAGTAGTATTACTACAGTAGTATTAGTATAATGATAGTAGTATTAGTATAGTGATAGTATTAGTATAGTGATAGTAGTATTAGTATAATGATAGTAGTATTACTACAGTAGTATTAGTATAGTGATAGTAGTATTAGTACAGTAGTATTAGTATAGTGATAGTATTAGTATAATGATAGTAGTATTACTACAGTAGTATTAGTACCGGTATAGTGATAGTAGTATTAGTACAGTAGTATTAGTATAATGATAGTAGTATTAGTACAGTAGAATTAGTATAGTGATAGTATTAGTACAGTAGTATTAGTATAATGATAGTAGTATTAGTACAGTAGTATACGTATAATGATAGTATTAGTACAGTAGTATTAGTATAATGATAGTGGTATTAGTACAGTAGTATCAGTATAATGATAGTAGTATTAGTACAGTAGTATTAGTATAATGATAGTGGTATTAGTACAGTAGTATTAGTATAATGATAGTGGTATTAGTACAGTAGTATCAGTATAATGATAGTAGTATTAGTACAGTAGTATTAGTATAATGATAGTAGTTTTACTACAGTAGTATTAGTATAATGATAGTAGTATTAGTATAGTGATAGTATTAGTATAATGATAGTAGTATTACTACAGTAGTATTAGTATAGTGATAGTAGTATTAGTACAGTAGTATGAGTATAATGATAGTAGTATTACTACAGTAGTATTAGTATAGTAATAGTATTAGTACAGTAGTATTAGTATAATGATAGTAGTATTAGTACAGTAGTATTAGTATAGTGATAGTAGTTTTACTACAGTAGTATTGGTATAGTGATAGTAGTATTAGTACAGTAGTATTAGTATAATGATAGAATTAGTATAGTGATAGTAGTATTAGTATAACGATAGTAGTATTACTACAGTAGTATTGGTATACTGATAGTAGTATTAGTACAGTAGTATTAGTATAGTGATAGTAGTTTTACTACAGGAGTATTGGTATAGTGATAGTAGTATTAGTACAGTAGTATTAGTATGATGATAGTATTAGTATAGTGATAGTAGTATTAGTACAGTATTAGTATAATGATAGTAGTATTAGTACAGTATTAGTATAATGATAGTAGTTTTACTACAGTAGTATTGGTATAGTGATAGTGGTATTAGTATAATGATAGTAGTATTACTACAGTAGTATTGGTATAGTGATAGTAGTATTAGTACAGTAGTATTAGTATAATGATAGTATTAGTATAGTGATAGTAGTATTAGTATAACGATAGTAGTATTACTACAGTAGTATTGGTATAGTGATAGTAGTAGTAGTACATGGACCCTCGGTACCGGCTCCTCTACCTGCAGGTCGCCGTCTCTTTAAACCGTGTTCGGGTCACATGTTCCCGGTGTCTCCTCCTCCTCCTCCTCCTCCTCCTCCTCCTCCTCCTCCGGGTGACCGGAGTGTGTTGATGTTGTAAACCGGCCGCCGGCCTCCCTCCTCGGCTCCGTGTGGGTATATAAGGAGGAGATCTGGAGGATGTGGTCCCGCTGAAAGCTCCCGGAGGAACATGAAGCCGCTCGGTGTGATGACGCTGATGCTCATTACCGTCACCGCTGCAGACCTGTCCGGTACCAGAGAGGAGGAGGATGAGGGGGGGTACCGGGTGGTCCAGTTTGAGTGGAGCTACGTTCAGACCCCCTACGTCATCGCCACCTGGCTCCTGGTGGCCAGTGTGGCCAAGATCTGTAAGCCCTCTATGTGTGTGTGTGTGTGTGTGGGGTTTACTACCGGACCAGTACTCAGACCAGTACCTGTATACTGGTCTAAGTACTGGAACCAGAACCAGACCGGGGTTCGGACCAGGATCCGAGTTCTGGATGTAAATCTGATGTTTGATGAGTCAGGGAAGGAAAAAATCTGAGTTCTAAAAAAAAGAAAAAAGGAAGAAAGACTGGAGAGACAGGTACTGGTCTCTGGTACTGGTCTCTGATAGGTACGGGTCTCTGGTACTGGTCTCTGATAGGTACGGGTCTCTGGTACTGGTCTCTGATAGGTACTGGTCTCTGATAGGTACTGGTCTGTGGTACTGGTCTCTGATAGGTACTGCTCTGTGATGCTGGTCTTTGATAGGTACTGGTCTGTGATACTGGTCTCTGTCAGGTACTGGTCTGTGATACTGGTCTTTGATAGGTACTGGTTTGTGATACTGGTCTCTGATAGGTACTGGTCTGTGATACTGGTCTCTGATAGGTACTGGTCTATGATACTGGTCTCTGTCAGGTACTGGTCTGTGATACTGGTCTCTGATAGGTACTGGTTTGTGATACTGGCCTCTGATAGGTACTGGTCTGTGATACTGGTCTCTGTCAGGTACTGGTTACAGAAGTAGAC
The DNA here is from genome assembly GCA_024529925.1 of Ophthalmolycus amberensis. Lineage (NCBI taxonomy): Eukaryota > Metazoa > Chordata > Actinopteri > Perciformes > Zoarcidae > Ophthalmolycus > Ophthalmolycus amberensis. The sequence goes on from JAFEUB010001671.1 coordinate 14,365, forward strand.
CAGTACAGTGGACCTCCTGTAGATCCTGGACTGGTTTTCTATTTCATAAATCAGATTAAGTTGAATTATTCTATTATTATTATTCCATACTTATTAATACTTATTATTGTTATTATTAATATAATAACCTTTAAATTCAAACTTGAATAAAGTTGATGATGACGTCATGACTATGACGTCATAGGAACAGGATGAACAGAGAAACGTCTTCATGGATCTATGAAACTAACTCTTTGTTTTCAGACAGTGACTCTCTTACCTTATAAAACATCTTTTCATTCGTCCTCATAAATAAATTAATAAATCATAAATAAATAATTCATATTTCTTTCAGAGTAGAAGAAGTCTGATTTATAGTGAATCAACTTAAAGAAACAGTCTGATCCTGTAAAACCAGACCAGACTAGAGCAGACCAGACTAAACCAGACTAGACCAGACTAGACTCGACCAGACTAGACTAAACCAGACTAGACTAGCCCAGACTAAACCAGACTAGACCAGACTAGACTAGACTAAACCAGACTAGACTAGACCAGACTAAACCAGACTAGACTAGACTAGACCAGACTAAACCAAACCAGACCAGACTAGACTAGACTAGACCAGACTAACAACTAACTAACCAGACTAGACCAGACTAAACCAGACTAGACCAGACTAGACTAGACCAGACTAAACCAGACTAGACCAGACCAGACTAAACCAGACTAGACTAGACCAGACTAAACCAGTCTAGACCAGACTAAACCAGACTAGACCAGACTAAACCAGACTAGACTAGACCAGACTAAACCAGACTAGACTAGACCAGACTAAACCAGACTAGACTAGGCTAGACCAGACTAGGCTAGACCAGACTAGACTAAACCAGACTAGATTAGACTAAACCAGACTAGACCAGACTAGGCTAGACTAGACTAAACCAGACTAGACTAGACTAGACCAGACTAGACTAGGCTAAACTAGACTAGACTAAACCAGACCAGACTAGGCTAAACTAGACTAGACTAAACCAGACTAGACTAGACCAGACTAAACCAGACTAGACTAGGCTAGACCAGACTAGGCTAGACCAGACTAGACTAAACCAGACTAGATTAGACTAAACCAGACTAGACCAGACTAGGCTAGACTAGACTAAACCAGACTAGACTAGACTAGACCAGACTAGACTAGGCTAAACTAGACTAGACTAAACCAGACCAGACTAGGCTAAACTAGACTAGACTAAACCAGACTAGACCAGACAAGACTAAACCAGACTCTTAACGGGTTAAGTTCTCTCTCTCTCTGAGTGGAAGGAGTGTTGAGTTGACGGAGCATGTTTGAGAGCGATAAATAGCGATTTTTCGATCTTTTTCTTCACTGTGTTATGTTGTATATGATAGTGTAGAATAGAATAGAATCTAAATATACTTTATTCATCCCCAAGGGGAAATTTGTCTGTGGCAGCAGCAAACAGGGTGACACAATAAAATTGAAATATTAAGTATGGAAAATGCACACTATATACACTGAATAGAATTGTATTAAATTAACTAAGTAGGAAAAAATAACAAAGCAGTCGTGCACAAGATCACCAACAGCAGTGTAGCAGTGTTATAGTCTAGTGTTTGATCTGTCCAGAGGTGATTTATTATAGAGTCTCACAGCAGAGAGCAGGAATGTTCTCCTGTATCCGTCCTGTGACAGCGGAGCTGCATCAGTCTGTCCCTGCAGGAGGTGGTGGAGAGGGTGGTCCGGGTTTTCCAATATGGATGATAGTTTCTTCAGTGTCCTCCTCTCTACCACCTCTTCCAGATAGTCTTGTTTGCAGCCAATGATGGAGCCGGCCTTCTTAACTAGTTTATTAAGTCTGTTGGTGTCTCCGGCTCCAATGCTGCTCCCCCAGCAGACTACAGAAGTACAGTGCACTGACCACAACAGACTGGTAGAACATCTCCAGCATCTTGCTGCACACGTTGAAGGATCCAAGTTTCCTCAAGAAAAAGAGTCGACTCCTCCCCTTCTTGTACACAGCGTTGATGTTCTTCCAGTTCAGTCTGCTGTCGATGGAGACACCCAGGTACTTGTACTCCTCCACCATGTCCACATCCTCTCCCAGAACTCTCAGCGGTTGTGGAGACGTCGTCTTCCTCCTGAAGTCGACCACCATCTCTCTGGTCTTGGTCACGTTCAGACGCAGGTGATTTCTACCGGCCCACTCCACAAAGTCCTCCACTACTGCCCTGTACTCCTCCTCCCGTCCGTCCCTTATACACCCGACCACTGCAGAGTCATCAGAGAACTTCTGCAGATGGCATGACCCAGAGTTGTACTGGAAGTCAGTGGTGTACAAGGTGAACAGGAAGGGAGACAGAACAGTTCCCTGTGGGGCTCCAGTATCACTGACCACCGTATCAGACAGCACACGGCCCAGTGGGACAAACTGTGGTCTGCCCGTGAGGTAGTCAGTGATCCAGGAGACGGTGGATGCGTTCACCCCGCAGCTTCTCACTCAGCAGCACTGGTTGGATGGTGTTGAATGCACTGGAGAAATCAAAGGAAGTGATTCTCACAGAGCCACCGGATCATCCAGGTGCGACTGAGCTCGTTGCAGCAGGTAGACGATGGCGTCGTCCACCCCCACACGAGGCTGGTATGTAAATTGCAGAGGGTCCAGTGATGATCTCACCTGCGGTCGGAGGTGGGCCAAGACCAGCCTCTCCAGCACCTTCATCACATGAGATGTGAGGGCAACTGGTCGGTAGTCGTTGAGGCCAGATGGTGTCGTCTTCTTCGGTACAGGAACCAGGCACGACGTCTTCCACAGCACCGGGACTTCCTCCTGCTTCAGGCTCAGGTTGTATAGGTGTTGAAGGACATTAGACAGCTGGATGGCGCAGGTCTTCAGGACCCTGGGGCTGATTCCATCAGGACCCTGGGGCTGATTCCATCAGGTCCCGCAGCCTTGCCTTGGTGGAGTCTCTCCAGCTGTCTCCTAACCTGGCCAGTCGTCACAGAGAGGGGGGTCATTATGTCGGTGGTGGCAGAGCCCTTTGAAGAGGAGGGCTCTGAGTCCATGCAGCTCACCAGTGGGGACAGAGGGGGAGGTGTTTGGGAGGTGTGGTGTGTGGAGGAGACAGATGAGGGCTCTGAGCTAAACTTATTGAAGAAAGAGTTTAGCTCGTTGGCCTCTCCAGGGAGCCCCCTGGTTGTCTGCCTCCAACCTTGAAGCCGGTGATCTGCTTCATCCCTGTCCACACCTCCTTCACGTTGTTCTGCTGGAGTTTGGCCTCCAGCTTCCTCCTGTAGGAGTCCTTGCACTTCCTGATCATCAACTTCAGGTCGCGCTGGACTCTCCTGAGCTCGTCCCTGTCCCCAGACCTGAAGGCTGCTTTCTTCTTGTTAAGAAGAACTTTCAGGTCACTGGTGATCCATGGCTTGTTGTTGGGGAAGCAGCGTACTGACCGGGATGGAATGGTGGTCTGTTCACAGAATTTGATGTATTCTGTGATGCAGTCCGTCATGCTGTTGAGGTCCTCCCCATGTGGTCCACACAGCACACCCCAATCCGTAGACTCAAAGCAGTCCTGCAGGGCGTTATTAGCCTCCTGAGACCACCTCCTCACAGTCCTGGTGGTCACAGGCAGCCTCTGCAAGGCAAGGCAAGGCAAGGCAAGTTTATTTGTATTGCACATTTCAACAACAAGGTAATTCAAAGTGCTTCACATAAAACCATTAAAAGCATCAAAACATAAGGCAAAAGAAAAGGAGATTTAAAAACAATTAAGAACATTCATTGAAACATTAAAAAACAGTGTAAGAAATAAAATTCAGTAGTAAAATGCAGAAATGCAGGAAATTGATTAATATATTAAGTTGAATGTGGTTCAATTAAAGGCAGCAGCAAACAGAAAAGTCTTCAATCTTGATTTAAATGAGCTGAGGGTCTCAGCAGACCTGCAGCTTTCTGGGACTTTGTTCCAGATATGTGGAGCAGAAAAACTGAACGCTGCTTCTCCATGTTTAGTTCTGACTCTGGGAACAGAAAGTAGACCGGTCCCAGATGACCTGAGGGGTCGGGATGGTTCATAAGGTAGCAGCAGATCAGAGATGTATTTTGGCCCTAAACCATTCAGTGCTTTGTAAACCAACAGCAGGATTTTAAAGTCAATTCTTTGTTGGACAGGAAGCCAGTGCAAAGACATTAGAACTGGGGTGATGTGATCCACCCTCCTGGTCTTAGTGAGGACTCGAGCTGCAGCGTTCTGAATCAGCTGCAGCTTTCTGACGGACTTTTTACAGAGACCTGTAAACACACCGTTACAGTAGTCCAGTCTGCTGAAGATGAATGCGTGGACAAGTTTTCAATCCTGTTGAGACATAAGTCCTCTGAATCCTTGATATATTCTTCAGGTGATAGTAGCTGATTTTGTAATTGTCTTGATATGGCTGTTCAGGTTGAGGTCTGAATCCATAACTACACCTAGATTTCTGGCTTGGTTTGTGGGTTTTAACATCAGTGATTGAAGCTGAGCGGTGATTTTCAATTGTTCGTCCTTGGTACCAAAAACAATTACTTCTGTTTTATCTTTGTTTAATTGAAGAAAATTCTGGCACATCCAGTTGTTGATTTGTTCAATGCAGTTACCCAGCCCTTGTATGGGATTATAGTCCCCTGGTGACATAGTTATGTAGATTTGTGTGTCGTCTACATAATTATGATAACACACTTTGTTGTTTTCCATAATCTGAGCTAGTGGAAGCATGTAGATGTTGCACCAGAGGAACATACCTGGGTGTCAACAGGACCAGGTTGTGATCGGACCTGCCAAGCGGGGAAGGGCAGTGGCACTGTATGCATCCTTAGCATTAGCATACAGTAGGTCCAGGGTTGTATTATTTATTGTGGGGCAGTCAACATATTGGTGGAAAGTTGGCAGGGCTTTATCCAGAGTGATGTGATTAAAGTCTCCAGTGATTGCCAAAAATGCACCTGGATGTTGGCTCAGCAGTCAAGACACAGTGGAGTGGATGGTGTCCACTGCTGTCTCGGCGTCAGCTGATGGCGGGACGTACACAGCGACAACAATGGCGGACGTAACTCCCTCGGCAAATAGTATGGACGCATCTCCACGGCCAACAGTTCAATGTCTGGGCTACAGAAGCGTTCCTTAACACACACATGGTCGGGATTGCACCATCTCTCATTCACATACACTGCAATCCCGCCTCCTCTCTTCTTGCCGCTCTGAACAACGTCTCTGTCCGCCCGAACAGTCCTGAAGCCGGGCACCGACGCACTGTGGTCCGGGAAATCCGCGTGCAGCTATGTCTCCGTGAAACACATGACGCTGCACTCACGGAAGTCCCTCTCGGTCTTAACCAGCGCGCCGAGCTCGTCCGTCTCATTTGCCAAAGACCTCACGTTCCCCAATAGTATCGCCGGTACCGAAGGTTTGTACCTCCTCCTCTTCGCCCTCCGTTTGGCTCCAGATCTGCAGCCCCGGCGTCATCACAGGCCTGGCGCCAAACAGCTGATCACGGGAGTAAACAATGGCCCCGCTCATTGTGTGGGTCTCTGTTACACAGATAGAGAAATACAACAGAAAGCCACGAGAAAAGTTGAGAAAAAGTTACGTTCCGTTGTCTGACCGTAAGAACCAAACGTTAAGGAGAAAGAAAAAACTAGAAGAGAGGAAAGAGTGAAAATATACTAAAATTAAAACACACAGGGAGCTGCTGCCGCTGGCACGGCGCCATTTTGCATGTGGCCACGTGTAGTGGGGTATATGATAGTGTAGTGGGGTATATGATAGTGTACTGTGGGTATATGATAGTGTAATGTTGTATATGATAGTGTAATGTGGGTATATGACTAGTGTAATGTTGTATATGATAGTGTAGTGGTGTATATGATAGTGTAATGTTGTATATGATAGTGTAGTGGTGTATATGATAGTGTAGTAGTGTATATGATAGTGTAATGTATATGATAGTGTAATGTTGTATATGATAGTGTAATGTTGTATATGATAGTGTAGTGGTGTATATGATAGTGTAGTGGTGTATATGATAGTGTAATGTTGTATATGATAGTGTAGTGGGGTATATACTAGTGTAATGTTGTATATGATAGTGTAGTGGTGTATATGATAGTGTAGTGGTGTATATGATAGTGTAATGTTGTATATGATAGTGTAGTGGTGTATATACTAGTGTAATGTTGTATATGATAGTGTAGTGGTGTATATGATAGTGTAGTGGTGTATATGATAGTGTAATGTTGTATATGATAGTGTAGTGGGGTATATACTAGTGTAATGTTGTATATGATAGTGTAGTGGTGTATATGATAGTGTAATGTTGTATATGATAGTGTAATGTTGTATATGATAGTGTAATGTTGTATATGATAGTGTAGTGGTGTATATGATAGTGTAATGTTGTATATGATAGTGTAGTGGTGTATATGATAGTGTAGTAGTGTATATGATAGTGTAATGTTGTATATGATAGTGTAATGTTGTATATGATAGTGTAATGTTGTATATGATAGTGTAGTGGTGTATATGATAGTGTAGTGGGGTATATGATAGTGTAATGTTGTATATGATAGTGTAATGTTGTATATGATAGTGTAGTGGTGTATATGATAGTGTAATGTTGTATATGATAGTGTAATGTTGTATATGGTAGTGTAGTGGTGTATATGATAGTGTAGTGGTGTATATGGTAGTGTAATGGTGTATATGATAGTGTAGTGGTGTATATGATAGTGTAATGTTGTATATGATAGTGTAGTGGTGTATATGATAGTGTAATGTTGTATATGATAGTGTAATGTTGTATATGATAGTGTAGTGGTGTATATGATAGTGTAATGTTGTATATGATAGTGTAGTGGTGTATATGGTAGTGTAATGGTGTATATGGTAGTGTAGTGGTGTATATGATAGTGTAATGGTGTATATGGTCGTGTAGTGGTGTATATGATAGTGTAGTGGTGTATATGATAGTGTAGTGGTGTATATGATAGTGTAATGGTGTATATGGTAGTGTAGTGGTGTATATGATAGTGTAGTGGTCTCGTACTCTCTCTCTGTCTCTCTCTCGCTCTGTCTCTCTCTCTCGCTCTCTCTCTCTCTCGCTCTGTCTCTCTGTCTCTCTCTGTCTCTCTCTCTCGCTCTCTCTCTCTCTCTCTCTCTCTCTCGCTCTGTCTCTCTGTCTCTCTGTCTCTCTGTCTCTCTCTCTCTCTCTCTCTCTCTCTCTGTCTCTCTCTCTCGCTCTGTCTCTCTGTCTCTCTGTCTCTGTCTGTCTCTCTCTCTCTCTGTCTCTCTCTCTCTCGCTCTCTGTCTCTCTCTCTCGCTCTGTCTCTCTCTCTCTCTGTCTCTCTCTCTGCTCTCTCTCTCTCTCTCTCTGTCTCTCTCTCTCTCTGTCTCTCTCTCTCTCTCTCTCTCTCTCTCTCTCTGTCTCTCTCTCTCTCTGTCTCTCTCTCTCTCTCTCTCTCTCGCTCTCACTCTGTCTCTCTCTCTCTCTCTCTCTGTCTCTCTCTCTCTCTCTCTCTCACTCTGTCGCTCTCTCGCTCTCTCTCTCTCTCTCTCTCTCTGTCTCTCTGTCTCTCTGTGCTTGATCTTCAGGACAATAATCTGCTTTATATTCTGTTTATTAAAGTTCATGTTCGAGTCACAGAGACTCCATTCAGTCCAGGTCTCTCTGTTCATAAAACCTCCATGGACCCGTTTGTTTTTTGAAATGTTCAGACTCTGTTACTCCGTCTCTCAGGACTTCCTGTCTCCTCTGAAGCCTTTTATTAAACAGAGACTTTGTTTGGGACTATTTTCAGCGGCGGATAAATCCACGTTTAGTGATCTAGTGTTCACGCTGAGCAGCTGAATGTTCATCTGGTGAGAGGGAGGAGTGTGTGTGTGTGTGTGTGTGTGTGTGTGTGTGTGTGTGTGTGTGTGTGTGTGTGTGTGTGTGTGTGTGTGTGTGTGTGTGTGTGTGTGTGTGTGTGTGTGTGTGTGTGTGTGTGTGTGGCGGCAGACCTTGATGTTGACATGATGGATAACTCGGTGTCAGGATCATCTACACTCGTCAACAATCTGTGAAATAAACCTGTAACACATCAACCGACCAATCAGAGAAGAGATGAGATGATGACTCATCTAAAACACATGTTTAAACTCAGTTATATCAGATGTGACATCATTAGAACCTTTCATCTCCTCACACATACAGAGCAGTCAATGTGGATCCATCCGCCGCTGAAAATAGTCCCAAACAAAGAACCAATGAGACACTGACAGGAAGTCTGTTTGAGTTCTTCTTCATGTGTTCACAGTCTGACTGTCACTACAGATGTCTTCTCACCGTCTGTATCTTGTCTCTCGTCCTCACCGTCTGTCTCTTGTCTCTCGTCCTCATCATCTGTATCTTGTCTCTCGTCCTCAGTTTGTGTCTTGTCTCTTGTCCTCAGTTTGTATCTTGTCTCTTGTCGTCATCGTCTGTATCTTGTCTCTCGTCCTCAGTTTGTGTCTTGTCTCTTGTCCTCAGTTTGTATCTTGTCTCTTGTCGTCATCGTCTGTATCTTGTCTCTCGTCCTCAGTTTGTCTCTTGTCTCTCGTCCTCACTGTCTGTATCTTGTCTCTCGTCCTCACTGTCTGTATCTTGTCTCTCGTCCTCACAGTTTGTATCTTGTCTCTCGTCCTCATCGTCTGTATCTTGTCTCTCGTCCTCACAGTTTGTATCTTGTCTCTCGTCCTCATCGTCTGTATCTTGTCTCTCGTCCTCACTGTCTGTATCTTGTCTCTCGTCCTCACAGTTTGTATCTTGTCTCTCGTCCTCATCGTCTGTATCTTGTCTCTCGTCCTCACAGTTTGTCTCTTGTCTCTCGTCCTCACCGTCTGTCTCTTGTCTCTCGTCCTCACCGTCTGTATCTTATCTCTCGTCCTCACCGTCTGTCTCTTGTCTCTCGTCCTCACCGTCTGTCTCTTGTCTCTCGTCCTCACCGTCTGTATCTTGTCTCTCGTCCTCATCGTCTGTATCTTGTCTCTCGTCCTCACAGTTTGCATCTTGTCTCTCGTCCTCATCGTCTGTATCTTGTCTCTCGTCCTCGCCGTCTGTCTCTTGTCTCTCGTCCTCACAGTTTGCATCTTGTCTCTCGTCCTCATCGTCTGTATCTTGTCTCTCGTCCTCACAGTTTTCATCTTGTCTCTCGTCCTCATCGTCTGTATCTTGTCTCTCGTCCTCACAGTTTGTATGTTGTCTCTCGTCCTCATCGTCTGTATCTTGTCTCTCGTCCTCACCGTCTGTCTGTTGTCTCGTCCTCATCGTCTGTATCTTGTCTCTCGTCCTCATCGTCTGTATCTTGTCTCTCGTCCTCACAGATTGTATCTTGTCTCTCGTCCTCAATGTCTATCTTGTCTCTCGTCCTCATCGTCTGTATCTTGTCTCTCGTCCTCACAGTTTGCATCTTGTCTCTCGTCCTCATCGTCTGTATCTTGTCTCTCGTCCTCACAGTTTGCATCTTGTCTCTCGTCCTCATCGTCTGTATCTTGTCTCTCGTCCTCATCGTCTGTATCTTGTCTCTCGTCCTCACAGATTGTATCTTGTCTCTCGTCCTCAATGTCTGTATCTTGTCTCTCGTCCTCATCGTCTGTATCTTGTCTCTCGTCCTCATCGTCTGTATCTTGTCTCTCGTCCTCATCGTCTGTATCTTGTCTCTCGTCCTCATCGTCTGTATCTTGTCTCTCGTCCTCATCGTCTGTATCTTGTCTCTCGTCCTCATCGTCTGTATCTTGTCTCTCGTCCTCACAGTTTGCATCTTGTCTCTCGTCCTCATCGTCTGTATCTTGTCTCTCGTCCTCACCGTCTGTCTCTTGTCTCTCGTCCTCACAGTTTGCATCTTGTCTCTCGTCCTCATCGTCTATATCTTGTCTCTCGTCCTCATCGTCTGTATCTTGTCTCTCGTCCTCACAGTTTGTATCTTGTCTCTCGTCCTCATCGTCTGTATCTTGTCTCTCGTCCTCACCGTCTGTCTGTTGTCTCGTCCTCATCGTCTGTATCTTGTCTCTCGTCCTCATCGTCTGTATCTTGTCTCTCGTCCTCACAGTTTGTATCTTGTCTCTCGTCCTCATCGTCTGTATCTTGTCTCTCGTCCTCATCGTCTGTCTCTTGTCTCTCGTCCTCACCATCTGTCTCTTGTCTCTTGTGCTCCAGTGTTCCACTTCTCCCAGCGGTTTACCACGGTGGTCCCAGAGTCCTGCATGCTGATCCTATTGGGTCTGGTTCTGGGCGGAGTCGTCCTCTTAGCCAATGAGAAGCAGCTGTACCAGCTAGAGCCCGCCCTCTTCTTCCTCTTCCTGTTGCCGACCATCGTGGGCGACGCCGGTTACTTCATGCCGGCTCGGCTCTTCTTTGATAACCTGGGAGCCATCCTGACGTACGCGGTGGTGGGAACGCTGTGGAACGCCTTCTGTACCGGCTTCTGTCTGTACGCCGCCAAGCTGCTGGGGGTCATAGGTCAGTGTGAGCTGACAGCACGACAACAGGACGACTTACGACACAATAATGATAATAATAATAATAATGATGATAACAGTATTTATATTATATATATATTATGTGTGTGTGTGAGTGTATTGTGTCTGTGTGTGTGTGTGTGTGTGTGTGTGTGTGTGTGTGTCTGTGTGTGTGTGTGTGAGTGTATTGTGTCTGTGTGTGTGTGTGTGTGTGTGTGTGTGTGTGTGTGTGTGTGTGTAGATGAGCGTGTCCAGGCCGGTCTGATGGACTTCCTGTTGTTTGGAGCTCTGATCTCAGCTGTAGATCCCGTCGCTATTCTCGCCGTGTTTGAAGAAGTTCACGTCAACGACACGCTCTTCATCATCGTCTTCGGAGAGTCTCTGGTTAACGACGCCGTCACCGTGGTGAGTCACACACACACACACATAATGACTCTTTGGGTATTTCCCAGCAGACTGGTGTCCGCTACGACTACGTGGTTCTCGGTGGTTCTAGGTGGTTCTGCCCAAACCAGCATACGCCTAGCTCCAGAGCTCATGGAGGTCATCAGTAGAAGATCTCTGGAGGAAACAGCAGAACGTTCCTTTAAACCAGGGGTCTCAAACTCCCGCCACGTCATTTTATGTGGCCCGCGAATCCGCCAGCAAAAAAAAAAAAAAAAGTTTAAAAAAGAATTTAAATTTTTTATTTTTTTTTAAGTTAGACTTGATAATGAAAATATCCCCATAGTCGAAATGATGAGAAAGAAAGTCGAAATGATGTTCTACAGGTCTACATGATGAACACAGAGACCCTTTAATTATAAATATACATATTAGTGCTGGGCAAGTTAACGCGTTATTATCGCGTTAACGCATTCATTAATTAACGCCGACAATTATTTTACAGCGCGTTAACGCATTTTTTAATTTATTTATTTTATTTTTATTTTATTTTGAAAGTCCGTTGCTCACTGGCAGCGGTGGAGGAATGGAGACTACTGGACATCGCTGGTAAAGTCAGCAGACATTCACATGTTAGTGCACCTATATGCTGACATTCACCGTAAACACATTCAAACGGCACAGATCGGGAGCGAGTGAAGGACTTTGAAAGTTAGCGGAAACATTAACGTGAGACAACTTCCGGTTTCTTCAGACGAACATCTGGTTTTCAGAATAGGATGCATCTCGTGAGTTGAAGGGAAAATACACCTAAATTGTGGGTAAAGTGTCTTTATTCTTTGATCGCTGGGTCACCTTCATCACCTCTGAGTTACAGCATCATAGTGATGAAGAGTAGAACTGCATCATAGTGATGAAGAGTAGAGCAGCATCATAGTGATGAAGAGTAGAACAGCATCATAGTGATGAAGAGTAGAACAGCATCATAGTGATGAAGAGTAGAACAGCATCATAGTGATGAAGAGTAGAGCTGCATCATAGTGATGAAGAGTAGAGCAGCATCATAGTGATGAAGAGTAGAACAGCATCATAGTGATGAAGAGTAGAGCTGCATCATAGTGATGAAGAGTAGAACAGCATCATAGTGATGAAGAGTAGAGCAGCATCATAGTGATGAAGAGTAGAGCTGCATCATAGTGATGAAGAGTAGAACAGCATCATAGTGATGAAGAGTAGAACAGCATCATAGTGATGAAGAGTAGAGCTGCATCATAGTGATGAAGAGTAGAGCTGCATCATAGTGATGAAGAGTAGAACAGCATCATAGTGATGAAGAGTAGAACAGCATCATAGTGATGAAGAGTAGAGCTGCATCATAGTGATGAAGAGTAGAGCAGCATCATAGTGATGAAGAGTAGAACAGCATCATAGTGATGAAGAGTAGAGCTGCATCATAGTGATGAAGAGTAGAGCTGCATCATAGTGATGAAGAGTAGAACAGCATCATAGTGATGAAGAGTAGAGCAGCATCATAGTGATGAAGAGTAGAGCTGCATCATAGTGATGAAGAGTAGAACAGCATCATAGTGATGAAGAGTAGAGCAGCATCATAGTGATGAAGAGTAGAGCTGCATCATAGTGATGAAGAGTAGAGCAGCATCATAGTGATGAAGAGTAGAGCTGCATCATAGTGATGAAGAGTAGAGCTGCATCATAGTGATGAAGAGTAGAGCAGCATCATAGTGATGAAGAGTAGAGCAGCATCATAGTGATGAAGAGTGGAGCTGCATCATAGTGATGAAGAGTATAGCAGCATCATAGTGATGAAGAGTAGAGCTGCATCATAGTGATGAAGAGTAGAGCTGCATCATAGTGATGAAGAGTAGAGCTGCATCATAGTGATGAAGAGTAGAGCAGCGTCATAGTGATGAAGAGTAGAGCAGCATCATAGTGATGAAGAGTAGAGCTGCATCATAGTGATGAAGAGTAGAGCAGCATCATAGTGATGAAGAGTAGAGCTGCATCATAGTGATGAAGAGTAGAGCTGCATCATAGTGATGAAGAGTAGAGCTGCATCATGGTGATGAAGAGTAGAGCTGCATCATAGTGATGAAGAGTAGAGCTGCATCATAGTGATGAAGAGTAGAGCAGCATCATAGTGATGAAGAGTAGAACAGCTGCATCATAGTGATGAAGAGTAGAACAGCTGCATCATGGTGATGAAGAGTAGAGCAGCATCATGGTGA
>JAFEUB010001671.1:32500-37500 GCA_024529925.1 Ophthalmolycus amberensis
TAGTGTGAAAGTGTCCAGTGTGATAGAAGGGATGTGCGGGGGAGTGACCGGTGGGAATTTGTCCTGGGGAGGACAGAGTCAGTGGGGGTCCGGGCTCTGTTAATGAGCCCGACTGCCGACGGGAAGAAACTGTTCATGTGGCGTGAGGTCTTGGTCCTGATGGACCTCAGCCTCCTACCAGATGAAAGGGGCACAAACAGATCATGTCCAGGGTGAGAGGGGTCAGATACAATCCTTCTTGCTCGCTTCAGGGTTCTTAAAGTGAACAAGTCCTGGAGGGACGGCAGATTGCAGCCGATCACCCTCTCAGCAGAGTGGATGATGCGCTGCAGTCTGTCCTTGTCCTTGGCTGTGGCTGCAGCGTACCAGACGGTGATGGAGGAGCAGAGGATGGACTCAATGATGGCTCTGTAGAAATGCACCAACATTGTCTTTGGCAGGTTGAATTTCTTCAGCTGCCTCAAGAAGTACATCCTCTGCTGAGACTTCTTGGTGATGGAGCTGATGTTCAGCTCCCACTTGAGGTCCTGGGATATGATGGAGCCCAGGAAGCGGAAGGACTCCACCACGTCGACGGGGGAGCCACACAGGGTGCTAGGGGCTGGTGGGGCTACGTTCTTCCTGAAATCCACAACCATCTCCACTGTCTTTAGAGCGTTGAGCTCCAGGTTGTTCAGACCGCACCAGGTCACCAGATGGTCAGTCTCCCACCTGCAGGCGGACTCATCCCCACCAGAGATGAGTCCAATGAGGGTGGTGTCATCCGCGAACTTCAGGAGCTTGATGGACTGGTGACTGGAGGTGCAGCTGTTGGTGTACAGGGAGAAGAGGAGAGGGGAAAGAACGCAGCCTTGGGGGGAACCGGTGCTGATGGTCCTGGAGGATGAGACGTGCTTTCCCAGCTTCCGGTGCTGCTTCCTGTCAGACAGGAAGTCTGTGATCCACTTGCAGGTGGAGTCGGGCACCTGCAGCTGGGAGAGCTTATCATGCAGCAGAGACGGGATGATGGTGTTGAAGGCAGAGCTGAAGTCCACAAACAGGATCCTGGCGTAGGTTCCTGGGGAGTCCAGATGCTGGAGGATGAAGTGAAGGGCCATGTTGACTGCGTCATCTACAGACCTGTTGGCTCTGTAGGCGAACTGCAGGGGGTCCAGGAGTGGGTCGGTGAGGGTTTTAAGGTGGGACAAGACAAGGCGTTCAAAGGACTTCATGACCACAGAGGTCAGGGCGACGGGCCTGTAGTCATTAAGTCCTGTGATCCTTGGTTTCACACGGAGGACTTTCCTTTTCTTATTATTGTTTCTTAACTATTGTGAAGTCCACACACACAAACTATGAAGGAACTAAACATTGATTCATCTCCAGAACTACAGACTTCAGTCACCAGCAGAGCAAAGGATCAACCTTTCATTATTAAAGACTACGGTACTTTATTACTCTGCCGTATTTCTTTAACTAAGCAACCAATCTACTTCCTGTGCACCTTCACGCCCAGTGTACGTGAAGAGTCACGTGATATTCGTTTTCAGGCGTGTTAGTCTGGACGGAGATCGTTTTCGTTTTAAAACTCCAAACTCCAGTAGTAGTGTGGATGTAGCCTCATGCAGGGAGCCGCAACAGAGGGGCTGAAGAGCCCCTGTACTAGTACAACCATAGAGATCAGCAAGCTCAGTACAACCAGTAGGACCACTATGACCAGTACAACCAGTAGGACCACTATGACCAGTACAACCGTAGAGACCACTATGACCAGTACAACCATAGAGACCACTATGACCAGTACAACTATAGAGACCACTATGACCAGTACAACCATAGAGACTACTGTGATGGTTGCTAAGTTCACTGGGTTCGTCATTGGTAGTTTGGGTTTGTATGATGACTTTGGGTATTTCCCAGCAGACCGGTGTCCACTTTGTGGTTCCATGTGGTTCTATGTGGTTCCAGGCCGTGTCTCCATCACCAGACATCTCTTTCTCTCCCTCAGAATGACCTTCTGTGGTATCGGAGCCAACAAATACGTGGAGGCCAACATCTCCCAGAAGTCCCGGACCACGGTGAAGTACACCATGAAGACTCTGGCCAGCATCGCAGAGACCATCATCTTCATCTTCCTGGGGATCTCGGCGGTGGACAAGTCCAAGTGGGCCTGGGACACAGGCCTGGTGTCCTGCACCCTCGTCTTCATCTTCGTCTTCAGGGCCGCAGGTTTGTCAACCGCCATAGCAGCGGAACAATAAACATCTCTTCTGATTGGACGCCGGTGTGTCCTCGATGACCGTCCTGACCTGTAGTGGTCTCTGTGCTCCAGGTGTGATCGGTCAGACTTGGGTCCTGAACCGCTTCCGGCTTGTACCGCTGGATAAGATCGACCAGGTGGTGATGTCGTACGGTGGCCTGCGGGGTGCGGTGGCGTTCGCTCTGGTGGTTCTGCTGGACGGGGACCACGTCAAGGCCAAGGACTACTTCGTCGCCACGACGATCGTGGTCGTCTTCTTCACCGTCATGTTTCAGGTGGGAGACCAGGGCCCCGTTCCTCGTACGTGGTTCACGAAGTCCATCAAATGTCCTATTAGCAGCCTAAATGAACGAGATGATTGAAGTCAGGCTATCTCGGTTTCTCCGAGGCTGATCCTCTCAAACAGTCTCGTTAATCCGACCCAGACGATCAGGTTCAGGATGATTGCGCGTGCCCGTCCTACTTCTAAAGGGGGAAGCGTGGATCACCCAAACCATGATGTTCTAACAGTACAATGTGAAATAAAGTCAAAGAAAGAGCCTCTTTGTTCTCCGCTGACAAGCAGGAGATGATCATGAACGCATATGAGGAACTCAAGATCATAATCACGGCAAAATATAACAGCGGCACCGCTGAGAGGACGAGACAAGAAGCACGGCAAAATATCAGACACGTTCAATGCGTCAGTGTTGGAAATGTATCGGCTCATTTTTATGCCTCATCACCCCAACCAATCAGATGACATGTCTTTAATGTGCTGCTGGCAGTAGACTTCATGATGCATCATCCAATGAGATCTATAGCGACAATAATGATCTCAACTCTTTCAGAATAAGTAATAAAAACAAGCCCAACGAGGATCTCATGATACTCATTAATATGAGGATATATGTACTGTATGCCCTCATGTATCATGTACTATATGTGTGTATGTACATGTATGTGTAGATCACCATATAGAACTAGCAGTGTGAATATGTGTGTGTGAGTCTGTGTGTGGGCGGATCAGTATATGTGTGTGTATTATTCATCATCAGACATTCAATCAACTGAAGCAGTGAAGATAAATAGTGTGTGATTCTCTCTGTTCTCATCATGATCCACCTTCATCATGTTCTACAGTAATGATGTGCTGCTGTACTAATAACACTGTCATATCATTATGAGTGCTTTAACCTCATCTAAGCAACCAGCCATCAAGAGGACATGAGAGCAAGTACACACTAAGCACACACACATGACTCAGAATGCTGAGTCAGCACAATATGTGCCATGGTGATGTAATGAACACATCCATAAGTTTATTAAGCGCCAAATCAACTTGACCAACAGCGCGGCATGCAGCGGCTTTCCCCATGTTCTCCGCATCGCCGACACTACAACAACGTAGCACTCGCACAACAGCTCAAGGCTGCATCCAGTCTGTGGGACAGGCAGTGTGGTGTTCAATGTCTGCTCCAGAAGCTCTGTAAATAAATGATTCCTTGTCGGCAGAATGGATAGCGCTCGTATAGGAAGTCATCATGATGTGATAACGGATCTTGGCGATATGGAAGAACTCTCTCCCTATAAAACGCTCATCTAACTAATATCCTCCTTCATCAGTGGATCTCTGAGGAAGGGAGCTGCACATTAATGCAATAGAGGCTTCTTAGTTTGCTCCGCTGCTTTTAAGGATCACCGTGTGTCTCACTTTACATGCATTTCATGAACTCCCGTATAACCCCCAGTATATGCGCAAGCGCATCAGACTCCCGTATGTGACAGGAGCTGCCATGTTTTCCGGGGGAGTGGCAGCTTATCCAGCTACCTTCAGTTAGCCTGCGCTGGAGCAGGTTCAAGCTTATGGATGTGTTGCCATGGTGATTTTGCCACTTGCTTCGTGGAACCGAAAAGCCTGACTTACGTCATCTTATCCTGAAAATGATCCGGCAAACTCAGTTAGCCAGGTACGAGGAACGGGGCCCTGGACTCATCTTCATCATCACCATCATCCTCCTCATCCTCATGTGTTCCTCTCTGTGTTCCTCCTTCAGGGTCTGACCATCAAACCTCTGGTGAACTGGCTCAAAGTTCCTCGTTCAACGAGCAGAAAGCCGACGATTAACGAGCAGATCCACGAGAGGGTGAGACTACTACTAGTACTACTAATACTACTACTGATACTACTAGTACTACTAATACTACTACTGACACTACTAGTACTACTAATACTACTGACACTACTAATACTACTACTGATACTACTAGTACTACTAATACTACTACTGACACTACTAGTACTACTAATACTACTGGTACTACTAATACTACTACTGATACTACTAGTACTACTAATACTGCTACTAATACTGCTACTACTACTATTAGTATGACGCAGGAACATTTCTCCAGACCTTTCAGCAACATCTCACGGTCTTCCTCTGCTGATGTGCTGTTGTTGTTGTTGATGTTGTTGTTGTTGTTGATGATGTTGTTGTTGTTGTTGATGTTGTTGTCTCCAGGCCTTTGACCACATCCTGGCAGCCATAGAGGACATAGCAGGACTTCAGGGATATCACCACTGGAGAGACAAGTCAGTCCATCATACTGTTGTACTGATATCACAGTAATGTTACAGTATAATAACATTCAACATCATAACATTTCATATCATAATAACATTTAATATTATACCACATCACTGTGATTCTGTTGTCCCTCTAACATGTTAATAACTCTATTATCAGTAATAACAGATATATATTCATACTAACGACAG
>JAFEUB010001671.1:40000-45000 GCA_024529925.1 Ophthalmolycus amberensis
ACGTCTGAAAAGAAAAAGGGGATGACATGTTGTTTGCGACACGCAAACACGCAAAGCGACTTACAATTCAGATTCTATCACAACTCTACACCGTAGGCTCAACTACGGGGACATTTTGGGGTTAAGTGTCTCGCTCAAGGACACATCGACATGCGACTAGCGGAGCCGGGGATCGAACCGCCGATCCTCTGATTGAAGGACGGCCCCGCTATCCACTTCGCCACAGTCGCCCCGTGTTGTTGGCGTGTTGTTGGCATGTTGTTGACGTGTTGTTGACATGTTGTTGACCAGGGCCCCGTTCCTCGTACGTGGCTAACTGAGTTAGCCGGATCATTTTCAGGATAAGATGACATAAATCAGGCTTTTCGGTTCCACAAAGCAAGTTCGGCAAAATCACCATGGCAACACATCCATAAGCTTGAACCTGCTCCAGCGCAGGCTAACTGAAGGTAGCTGGATAAGCTGCCACTCCCCCGGAAAAAGCAGCGGAGCAAACTAAGAAGCCTCTATTGCATTAATGTGCAGCTCCCTTCCTCAGAGATCCACTGATGAAGGAGGATATTAGTTAGATGAGCGTTTTATAGGGAGAGAGTTCTTCCACATCGCCAAGATCCGTTATCACATCATGATGACTTCCTATACGAGCGCTGTCCATTCTGCCCACAAGGAATCATTTCTTTACAGAGCTTCTGGAGCAGACATTGAACACCACACTGCCTGTCCCACAGACTGGATGCAGCCTTGAGCTGTTGTGCGAGTGCTGCGTTGTTGTAGTGTCGGCGATGCGGAGAACATGGGGAAAGCCGCTGCATGCCGCGCTGTTGGTCAAGTTGATTTGGCGCTTAATAAACTTATGGATGTGTTCTTTACATCACCATGGCACATATTGTGCTGACTCAGCATTCTGAGTCATGTGTGTGTGCTTAGTGTTTACTTGCTCTCATGTCCTCTTGATGGCTGGTTGCATACATGAGGTTAAAGCACTCATAATGATATGACAGTGTTATTAGTACAGCAGTACATCATTACTGTAGAACATGATGAAGGTGGATCATGATGAGAACAGAGAGAATCACACACTATTTATCTTCACTGCTTCAGTTGATTGAATGTCTGATGATGAATAATACACACACACATACTGATCCGCCCACACACAGACTCACACACATATTCACACTGCTAGTTCTATATGGTGATCTACACATACATGTACATACACACATATAGTACATGATACATGAGGGCATACAGTACATATATCCTCATATTAATGAGTATCATGAGATCCTCGTTGGGCTTGTTTTTATTACTTATTCTGAAAGAGTTGAGATCATTATTGTCGCTATAGATCTCATTGGATGATGCATCATGAAGTCTACTGCCAGCAGCACATTAAAGACATGTCATGTGATTGGTTGGGGTGATGAGGCATTAAAATGAGCCAGTGGCGGCTGGTCAATAGAGGGCCATGGGGCATGGCCCCACCATGAGCCACACAAAAAATAAAAAATAAAATTATAATAATCATGAATTATACAAATTGTCAATATTTGTGTTTTTGAACTATGGAATGTACCCAGTAATGTGTGTAAAATATGATATCTGCGCAAAATATATGCTTTTCCTGCTCGTCCTCTCTTCCTGTGTGCTCTCTGCTCGTGCTCTCTGTCTGTGTGCGCGACACCTCTGAGAACGCGCAGCTTGGGGGGCCTGATCGTTTTGGCCCAAAAGAGACGGGTCTATGAAGCAGTTTAGCCAATTGCTGATTCAAGATATAAATGAGTGACATACAATTTAGCCAATCAGCGCCCTCAAATAGATTCAGCTTGGGGCTAGAACGATCAGGCCCCCCTCGCTGCGCGTTCTCGTCAGGAGAAGTCTCTACGCGCGAGCGCCAGCGCGAGCACTCCTCCAAGACCCGTTTGAGAGGAGAACTTTGGCGGAGATTCTGCAGCCAAAGAGCTGATATCAGATCAGCCTGACCTCACAATCAGATAGCAGACTACATGCGAAGCTTCACGAGCTGTACACCAGACAGGTTTGGCTAGCTGGATGACGTCATGCTAATCATTTATTTAGCTTTTTAAAACAACGGGGACGGATCCAGCACGGACAGTTACGGGAGTGAGGAGGTAAGGAAACATGAGAACACCAGGACACACATGAGAACTCTGTCAAGCTACATATTCGGCAAAGTGAACATATTTTATTCTACATAGTTGTCCTCAGTCTCATCTGCTTAACTTGGTCATGGAGGCATCAACATGTAATTGAGATGTTAAATTAACAGTGAAAACTCATCATAGCTTAATTTAACATCAGTATTCATAATTACACTACATGTTTACTTCTCCTGATCTTTACCTCCTATAACAAGGTCCATAGGGGCATCTCAATAAATAAACATGTTATATTATATTATATAAGTGTTATTTACTGATTGTTTTCGTGTTGGAATACATGTTAAATATTTAACTGCCAAGTAATAATGCGTGTTTGATACTTACATTTTTTTTGCATTAAATCATACTGGGATGTTTGCTGAAATTGATAAGATGGCCCTACCTAGAACATGTTCCACCAGCCGCCACTGAAATGAGCCGATACATTTCCAACACTGACGCATTGAACGTGTCTGATATTTTGCCGTGCTTCTTGTCTCGTCCTCTCAGCGGTGCCGCTGTTATATTTTGCCGTGATGACGGTCTTGACTTCCTTATATGCGTTCATGATCATCTCCTGCTCGTCAGCGGAGAACAAAGAGGCTCTTTCTGTGACTTTATTTCACATTGTACTGTTAGAACATCATGGTTTGGGTGATCCACGCTTCCCCCTTTAGAAGTAGGACGGGCACGCGCAATCATCCTGATCCTGATCGTCTGGGTCGGATTAACGAGACTGTTTGAGAGGATCAGCCTCGGAGAAACCGAGATAGCCTGACTTCAATCATCTCGTTCATTTAGGCTGCTAATAGGACATTTGATCGACTTAGTGAACCACGTACGAGGAACGGGACCTGGTGTTTGCGTGTTGTTTACATTTTGTTGACATGTTGTGTTGTTGTTGACTTGTTGTTTGTGTGTTGTTGACATGTTGTGTTGTTGTTGACGTGTTGTTGGCGTGTTGTTGACATGTTGGCGTGTTGTTGACATGTGTTGTTGTTGGCGTGTTGTTGACTTGTTGTTTGCGTGTTGTTTACATGTTGATGTGTTGTTGACATGTTGTTAGCATGTTGTTGACATGTTGTTGACATGTTGTTGACATGTTGTTGACATGCTGTTTGCATGTTGTTTAC
This sequence comes from Ophthalmolycus amberensis, assembly GCA_024529925.1. Classification (NCBI taxonomy): domain Eukaryota; kingdom Metazoa; phylum Chordata; class Actinopteri; order Perciformes; family Zoarcidae; genus Ophthalmolycus; species Ophthalmolycus amberensis. The sequence goes on from JAFEUB010001671.1 coordinate 43,299, forward strand.
ATGTTGATGTGTTGTTGACATGTTGTTTGCATGTTGTTGACATGCTGTTTGCGTGTTGTTTACATGTTGATGTGTTGTTGACATGTTTGCATGTTGTCAACGTGTTGTTTGTGTGTTTGCACGTGTTGACTTGTTGTTGACCTGTTGTTGTTGTTGTGCTCTAGGCGTGAGAACGGCAGCGGTGTGTGTCTGGACCTCCAGGTGATCGATAACGTCCCCGGAGCCAAAGTCGAGGAAGAAACCGAGACGCATCACTTCCTCACAGGGAACCTGTACAAACCCAGGAGACGGGTAACACACACACACACACACACACACACACTAATACTCACAACAGTGACCTCATTCTTTAAGTAAAGATGTTATCGGAGTCTTTAAAGACATTTGATGGGTTCTATGGAGTTCCAAGGGTTCATGGGGACGTTCTTTGGGTCCTGGAATATGTTGTAGAGTCTTTGAAGAGGTCCAGGGTTCCTTCAAAAGAGTACAGGGTTCCTTGCAGAGAGTCTTTGATTCCTTGAAGAGAGTCTTTGGTTCTTTGAAGATGTTTCAGGAGTCATTAAAGAGGTGTCAGGGTTTTTAAAAAGAGGTCCATGCAGAGCTCCAAGGGAACCTTCAGGAGGTTGCAGGGTTTGTTGAGCTTCCAGGATCCTTGAGGAGGTTGTAACAAAGGTGGAGGGGCGTCTCTAATGGAAATATAAACATCAAGTACTGAATCCTTCAAAAACACATTTTACTTTCTTATTGTGAAGTGGTCAAAGTTTAAATTGGTGATTTGAGGCTAAAAACTAAAACACAATATACATGAAAGTTGTCATGTTTCAGATTAAACGAAAGCGTGTATTGACCCTGTGTTCTGACTGGTTTTGTTGTTGTTGTTGTGTGTGTCCAGTATCAGTCCCACTACAGCAGACACTTCATGCCTCTGGGGGAGAAGGAGCGTCAGGACCGAGAGGTGTTCCAGAGGAATATGAAGAGCCGCATGGAGACGTTCAAGTCCACCCGACACAAACGACACAAGAAGGACCGGAGCCTCAAGAAGGTAAGAAACATACACTGGTTGTACTTCTACTTGTAGTAGTAGTAGTAGTAGTAGTAGTAGTAGTAGTGTAGTAGTAGTAGTAGTAGTGGTAGTAGTAGTAGTAGTAGTAGTAGTAGTAGTATAGTAGTGGTAGTAGTAGTAGTAGTAGTATAGTAGTGGTAGTAGTATAGTAGTCGTAGTAGTAGTAGTAGTGGTAGTAGTAGTAGTAGTAGTGGTAGTATAGTCGTGGTAGTAGTAGTAGTAGTGGTAGTAGTAGTCGTAGTATGGTAGTGGTAGTAGTAGTAGTAGTAGTATAGTAGTGGTAGTAGTAGTATAGTAGTGGTAGTAGTAGTAGTAGTATAGTAGTGGTAGTAGTAGTAGTAGTATAGTAGTGGTAGTAGTAGTAGTAGTATAGTAGTGGTAGTAGTAGTAGTAGTATAGTAGTGGTAGTAGTAGTAGTAGTAGTAGTAGTAGTAGTAGTAGTATAGTAGTGGTAGTAGTAGTAGTAGTATAGTAGTGGTAGTAGTAGTAGTAGTAGTGGTAGTAGTAGTCGTAGTATAGTAGTGATAGTGGTAGTAGTAGTAGTATAGTAGTGGTAGTAGTAGTGGTAGTAGTGGTGGTAGTAGTGGTAGTAGTAGTAGTAGTATAGTAGTGGTAGTAGTAGTGGTAGTAGGAGTAGTA
>JAFEUB010001671.1:50000-63820 GCA_024529925.1 Ophthalmolycus amberensis
CAACAACGCAAACAACACAACAACGCAAACAACACAACAACGCAAACAACACAACATCACCAACAACACAATGCAAGCAACACAATAACACATGTTTGACTTCATGTCAGCAGCATTTTACTGTCTGATACACAACAACGCAAACAACACAACAACGCAAACAACACAACAACGCAAGAACACCAACATCACAACAACACCAACATCACAACAACGCAAACAACACCAACATCACAACAACGCAAACAACACAATAACACAACAACAACACCAACATCACAACAACACCAACATCACAACAACGCAAACAACACCAACATCACAACAACGCAAACAACACAATAACACAACAATGCAAAAACAACACCAACAACACAATAACAACAATGCAAACAACACAACAACACCAACATCACAACACAACAACAACAACATCACAACAACGCAAACATCACAACAATGCAAACAACACAAAAACACAACAATGCAAAAACAACACCAACAACACAATAACAACAACGCAAACAACACAACACCAACATCACAACAACACCAACATCACAACAACGCAAACAACACAACAATGCAAAAACAACACCAACAACACAACATCAACGCAAACAACACAACATAACAACACCAACATCACAACAACGCAAACAACACAATAACACAACAATGCAAAAACAACACCAACAACACAATAACAATGCAAACAACACAACAACACCAACATCACAACAACGCAAACATCACAACAACGCAAACATCACAACAACGCAAACAACACCAACAACGCAAATAACACAACAATGCTAAAACAACACCAACAACACAATAACAACAACGCAAACAACACAACAACACCAACATCACAACAACACCAACAACGCAAACAACACAACAACACCAACAACACAATAACAACAATGCAAACAACACAACAACACAATAACAACGCAAACAACACAACAACACCAACATCACAACAACACCAACAACACAACAACACCAACAACGCAAACAACACAATAACACCAACAACACAACAACACCAACAACACCAACAACACAATAACAACAATGCAAACAACACCAACATCACAACAACGCAACAACACTAATACTGCTCATGCTGCATTCAGGTCATGTGGGAAGAAGACCAACAGGAGAGATTCACATGTAATCAGTCATCTGAACATCAGTCTCTCACTCATCAGTATAGAGTTCTGCAGGATCTCCAGCAGGAAGTCATCCTGTTTCTGTAGTCCAACAGGAAGTCATATTTCTGTAGTCCAATCACTGCTTCCCTCCACAAACAGCCAATCAGATCCTTCCATTATATTCTGGATTATTACATGAACTATTACAGAGTCATGTCATGTCTGGTTTTAGTACTCATTCCTGCAGAACTCTATCACTGAGTATTTTACTTCTCTTACCGTCTGATTCTCTGGTTTTCTGTTGTTTTAATACCAAAAACAGAAAGAGACACACAAACATCCGTGTTTCAAAAGTTAAATTCTACCTCGTTAACATTTCAGTGGCTATAAAAACATGTGAGATTCACAGAGTCAGAGCTTCTAGGTCAGGGGTCGGCAACCTGCGGCTCTTCAGCCTCTCTGTTGCGGCTCCCTGAGGTCCCCAAATGGTGCACCGGATCCGGACCCAGGAACTAAAAACCGATGGATATTTCGGAATTATAAATATTGGGCACCGAGTTTAGACTTTAACCGGCGCCTCTTATTCAGCCGTTACAGCACTTGTTCGGCGGTGCAGGAAACACACCGACCAATGCATTGCAAATTACATCACGTGATGCAGCTCAGCCAATGAAACATGAGTATTCTGACAAGTTTCCCGACTCGAGCGAGGTTTACACACACGTGACACACGGGGCTGAGACGAGGAAATAGAAAGAAGAGCAGGAGAATTGCGCTGATAGAAGAAGTTATCTCACATGACTCTCTCCAAAAAGAGAAAGGTTTTAATTTATATAATAATAATAATATAATTTATGAGCAAGAATGAACAGAATCTTATATGTTAATTATTCCCACAGGCAGTTAAATCCTCTACCCCTGTCAAGAGCTTTTCCCTGCAGGTGGCTGATCATGATGTTCAGACCCGCTCTCTGTAAACTATCAATGGACAAATCCAGAAAAATAAAAGTCACGGAGGAAAATAGAGAGTTTAACTCTGCGTGGACGTCTTCATTTGCTTTCACTGCCAACGATGCTGGCTTACTGTATGCTTCCAGAACAAACACACAGCATGTGCTGAAAAGTGTCACGCTGGAGATGAGCGACAAAGAGCGAATTATCAGCTGCTGCAGAAACTCTCCTCTTCAGAAGAGTTTGATATTGTGATATCAGGTAGAATTGCAAAACAATGTCAAGAATTGTCTTTATTCTTGTTCTATATTTTCATAAATACAACAAACTATAGTTTTTGTATATATAATATAACTATATATACAACTTTATAAGCTGTGATATCAAATAGCTTTTGCGGCTCCAGACGAATTGTATTTGGTGGAAAATAGAACAAATGTCTCTTTGGATGGAAAAGGTTGCCGACCCCTGTTCTAGGTCGTAACTACAACGTGGATGATGAGTATGAGTATGAGAACTTCCCACGTGACGTGATGGTGTTTTAGCAGCAATAAGACATAATATGATTCAAGATGTGTATGTATATATATGTGTGTGTGTCTTGGTGTCATGTCTCTGAACTCCTGCTGAACTTAGACTCTGGTTTCCTCCTGAAGAAGTAGATGTTAATAATAACAGAAACATGTTGCTGCTTGTATACCGAGGCCTTTCCTCTTGTCAGGAGAGCTGACACCAGACCAGTTTGTGAGGTGGGGTTACCGGTCTGGTTCCACCACAGAGACCAGAACCAGTTCCATCCAGCTGGCCAGCGTCACTATTTTAATCTCCCTTCATCTGAATCACAGACACAGGAATGTCTGTGATTCTAAAACTAATCTGTCTTTGTGTCAAATGTAGAGAACTCTACGGTCAATAAAGGTGAGCTGTGTTTCTCAATGAGTCTGTGAGTCTTTACTGGAGTTTAACAGGAAGTCTTTTACTTTGGTACACTGTGAAATCTAATTAGTTAACCGTACTAAAAAATAAAATAATAAAATAAAAGCATGCAAACTGATTGCCTTAAAAACAAAAAAGTAAAGGTCCTTGTTTCATGCAAGTAAAGCTGAATATGTATTGTATGTTGTACTAACTCAAGCTTCTTTAGTGGAGTACACTTACCCTTGAGTTTAAGTTGTAACAAGTAGCCTACTTCAAACTTTACTCAGGATGTACTTATGACTTAGTACAGCCTACTCAGAATTACTATTTCAAACAACTAAATCATTTCATGTGAAATATACTTTGTGTGTATTCCAAACAAAACATTTATTTAAGTTGGGCTAACTAAGAATATAAACTAAGAATTCATCAGTTGTATTTACTTGAACACTTTACTTTAACGTAATAACTGTTAGGATCTCGGTCTGACCTAGTGTGTGCTCCTCCGTTTTCCCCCCTGTCAGTGTTGTTGTTTGAAGGCCATGTGCTTATGTTTTGTTTTTGTGTCAGCCTATAGTTTCCACCCCCGAGTTCCATCTCCAACCACGCCCCTCTCCCCAGGCTCAGCTGTGGGGAATTCCGGTGATCAGCTCCGACGGACTTAAATACCCCAGCTGTCCTCCGGGGCGTTGTCAGTCCGTCCGGTTACCAGTCTGGTCACATAAGTCTGAACACCAATTCAGTGAAGATCGTTACCTGTTTGTTTTCTGTTTCTTCAGTTTTGAGTGCGGTCGAGTTTCCCTCCCGACTCCGGAGGCTACCTGGTTCATTCTGTGACTCCTCCTGCACCGTTAAATAAAGTATTGGCTGGAGTAAACCTGCTGTGTGCGTGCGTTTGGGTCCACTAACTACACTACCACATAACAATAACTGCTGGTATAGAGACCAAACCCATATATACAATATGAATAAAATATGAATAAAATATTTTAAAACGTGTTACATTGATCCTCCATCATGTTCACAGTGGAACCGATCAGAACATTATCAGATCTGATCAGTAGAAACATGTAACTGTATGTAGGTGGAAAGTAACTAAGTACATTTACTCAAGTACAATTTAGAATTTACTTTCTAATATATGTCAGATTAAATATGGTTCTTTTTACTCTATTAATAATACAAACTATAATCAACCAATAAATTATGATTATTATCGATAAAGATGATACTTGACTGTTACCAGGCAGTTTATAAAGTAATAAATAAGCCCCACAGTTACACAGTTAACTGCCACATCAAAGTGATGAACACATGAATGCATCAATAATACAATGGTAAAATACATATAATATTATGCATAATGAGAGCTTTTACATTTGCTACTTTAAGTACATATTGATGCTCATACGTTTGGACTTTTAATTGAGTATTTCTACACTGTAGTATTACTACCTTTACTTAAACAGAATATTTGAGTACTTCTTTCACTGTTGCTCTTTTCACAAGATTGTTAAACTAAACAAAGGAAAAGAAAACTGAATTTCTGTTAAATACTTTGTTTATTTTAGATATATCTTCATTCATACATTTTCATGAGAGAACTAGAAGTTTACTACAAAAATCTGAAAAGAAAACAGCAAATAAACACGATCCATTTTATTTTTCACAAGGTTATAATTATGTTTAAAATTAAATTTAAAATGTTCTACTTCAAAAAATAGAAAACAAAGATGGCAGCCGGAAGTGACATAGTTCGTCGTTAACCAACAGTAATGCATGGAAACGATGTTTAGTGTGTAAAGATAAAAGTAATGAACAGTCACATTAATACAGATAAATAATAATAAAGTTATTTATTTTAATCAGTAACCTCAGCCATTAGCTTAGCGTGCATTAACCCTTGTTAGCTTGTTCGCTTCTCTTAGCTAAAGCACTATCTTACCGTCAGCTACCCGGTCATTATGTCACCGTTAACGGATAATTAACGGTGGTATAAAGTTGAATATTTAAATACTCAGCTAACTCTCTTATGTTCGTTTGAGTTAGCTTAGCTAACCTGTCTGTTGATAGGCGGTGCTAGTTAGCGTGTGAGCATGGAGCTAACTACGGTTTAAAGCTAAACCGTAGTTAGCTAGCTTGCTAGCTTTTCTGTGTTTACTGAGCCATCAGCAAAGTCAGTGTTTTAGTTTTTATTCATTTTAACTGAAATAATAATTAGCCAGACTATTCGTTCATTAAATAAACCAGTTGACATATATAATATATATATATATATATGTTAACATATATATATTATATATGTTAACATATAATATATATATATTTTATATATGTTAACATATATATGTTAAAATATATATTTGGTGGAAGAAGTACTCAGTTATTTTACTTCAGTAAAAGTAGAAGTACAAACTAATACTAATACAGTGTACAAATAATCTGTTACAGGTTAAAAAGTCCCGTATTCAAAATCTGATTTAAGAGTGTGTCTCATTACAGAATATATATATATATTTATATTTATTTATATATATAAATATAATTTAGCTGGTAAATAAAAGGATCAAGTACATGTAACGTTAGTAACAGTATCTGTTAACAGATAATCAGCGGGTCACATGACTCTCTGGTCATTTTACATCCAGAATGCTCCGTCACTCCTGATTAAAGGCTGTTTTTGGTGGAAATGAAGCTGGATTGTTGACACATGAGTGGAGACTTCAATTTAAAGGAAGTGCAGTTTTTTAAACCTTTCCCGTTGGCTTCACTTCTCAGATCCAGATGTTGCTGCTCGTTTAAAACTACTCCTGTTTCCTCTGGACCAGGTCTGGGTTGTTTTTAATGTGGTCGTCACTGAGCTGCAGGTCTGGACCTGAACCGGCTGCAGGTCTGGACCTGAACCAGAGCCACAAAGACCGGGAGGAAAGAGATGGATGTCTATGTGCTGCCGGTCAGCAGGTCTTTGTCTCTGGTTCTACTCTACTGCTAAATGGATCGAAGTGTTTGTGTGTCAGCAGCTTCACCTGCTGGCTGTAAATCACAGTAAATGACTGTAAATCACAGGGTAATTTTTGGTTGTGTCAGACAGCAGGCCAGATGTAAACAAAGTAACAGCATAGACTCTCTGAGCTTCAGTGTGGATATTATTTAACTATAAAGCTTCATTTAATCATGAGGAATATTAAAATCATCTCTATAAATCATAATCTAAGCATTAGGAATATAAAGAAGTCTTCCTTCTCAGAGTATCAGAGTTCACTTCTGTAAATATCATCAACACTGACAATTAGTCGTTTACATACTGATAGGACGTGTCAACACCAGCAGCCAATCACAGGGCAGCCCTGCAGCGTTGTTTACTCTGTCAACAAACATGGTTTCTACTCCTGTTCTTTGTCTGTTTTGGATTAAAACGAACTTCTTTCTCACTGGGACTGTCTGCTCTTTTTAAAACACTGCTTGTAATGATTCATAATTTTTAAAAAAAACATAGTTTCAGTCTACTTCTGTGTTGCTATGGAAACAGGACGGCCCAGAATGCAGCTCTTCTGCTAGAGGGCTTAGCTCCTGATTGGCTGTCTGTGATTTGTTCTGCGAGGTGTAAAACCAGCTCACATTCTTCTGTGATGAGTTGTGTTTTTCCATCAGAGCAGAGAGACAGACGGGTTGTTTATAGACGGGTTGTCATCATCGGTAATTATACAGGACAGACCTCTGTCCTCTCAGCCAATCAGAGGCTCAGACTCTCTCTGTATGGGACGTCCTGTTAAAACCACGGACACAGAAGAGTTTGATCACATGTCTAAATGCACCAGATGCTCTGAAAAAGACAACATTCTACTAATTAAATAAATATTCCTCTAATATTCCTGTATACGTCTCTGGTGTCGACCTGTCAATCACCGTGTAGCCCCGCCCTAAAGCATCCCCTGCTTTATGGTCTGTGTGACTCTAAATGGACCATAATGTACTAAATGAACATCATGCTGTATTGAAGAAGACTTGAAATTAGAGATTGAGACCATGAACTCATGTTTACAATGTTTACTGAGGGAATAAATCAAGAGAGAAGTAGAGTCATTTTCTCATCGACTTCTAACCAGAGGAGTCGCCCCCTGGTGGACACTAGAGAGAATGCAGCTTTAACACATGAAGCATCGGCTTCACTTTAAATACCCCGTAGTCTTGAAACTGGTCTTGTATTGACCCGAATGTGGAGTGGTCTGACCCTGGTCCCTCCGGTCCTGGTCCCTCTCTCTACATATTCAGCCATCTTTTGAAGGGGGGGGGGGGGTAGTCCTGGTCTGAAGCCTTCAGGGAGGTCTGGCAGACACCTCAAAGGGTCTAGATCACATGTGTCAAACTCAAGGCCCGCGGGCCGAATCCGGCCCGCCACGTCATTTTATGTGGCCCGCGAATCCCCCAGCAAAAAAAAAAAAGGAAGTATTTTTTAATTTAGTTTTTTGGAAAAATAATTAAAAGTTAGACTTGAAAATAAAAGTATCCCCATGGTCGAAATTATGAGATAGAAAGTTGAAATTATGAGATAGCATGTTGTCTGTGTACCGACATTAAAACTATCACAACAGGTGGACCGGACAGGCAACAGCCCGAAAAGAGGTTTTCCAACAATTGAAAAAGGTCGACAAATAATCCCAAAATGTCCACGAAGAGAAAAATTGATGCAGAGGGAAGAAAATGTAATGAAAGATGGGAAAGAGAATACATGTTTGTGCTTCAAGGAGAACAACGGGTCTGTGTTCTGTGTTATGAGGCGTGTCGGTGATGAAGGAACACAATTCACGTTGGAAATGAGTTTGACACCCCTGGGCTAGCTCAAAGGCCCCTATAAGGGTCAGGGCTCAGAACTAGACTGGTGCTGAGCGAGAGAGAGAGAGAGAGAGAGAGAGAGAGATTAATTAAATATAAAGATGGTGGATCCATGAGCTTCACACTAGGAGCTCCAGAGATCTTCTGCTGTGTTTTGTATGTTTCCTCTAGCGCCACCATCAGGTCCACATGTGAATGTGTCCGATACTTTATGACCAGAGACCTGCTGGACTCTGTGTTTACTGATAAACGTTAGCATGCTAACACGCTACATTAAGGTGGTGGACATGGTAAACATTAGCATGCTAACAGGCTACACAAAGGTGGTGGACATGGTAAACATCAGCATAAACGTTAGCATGCTAACACGCTACAGTAAGGTGGTGTACATGGTAAACATTAGCATAAACGTCAGCATGCTAACAGGCTACACAAATGTGGTGGACATGGTAAACATTAGCATAAACGTCAGCATGCTAACAGGCTACACAAAGGTGGTGGACATGGTAAACATTAGCATAAACGTCAGCATGCTAACAGGCTACACAAAGGTGGTGGACATGGTAAACATTAGCATAAACGTTAGCATGCTAACAGGCTACACAAAGGTGGTGGACATGGTAAACATTAGCATAAACGTCAGCATGCTAACAGGCTACACAAAGGTGGTGGACATGGTAAACATTAGCATAAACGTTAGCATGCTAACAGGCTACACAAAGGTGGTGGACATGGTAAACATTAGCATACACGTTAGCATGCTAGCAGGCTACACTAAGGTGGTGGACATGGTAAACATTAGCATAAACGTTAGCATGCTAGCAGGCTACACAAAGGTGGTGGACATGGTAAACATTAGCATAAACGGACATGGTAAACATTAGCGTAAACGTTAGCATTTAGCTCAAAACACCTGTGTATCGAGAGACCGTGACGGTTCATATTCCTTCTGCTCATAAAACAGTTTAAAATGTGTCTTTCTCTTCATGAAGTGAAATTAAATAAGAACCAGATGATCTGCTCTATTTGATATATTAAATATGAATATATTAAATAATATTTGTCTCTGTGGTTGTTTTCAGGTCGGTTTGATGTCGGTTCATCACAATCTGAATAAAGACGAGTTCATCAGAAGGTAACGATCATCAATACTAATTAACTAAGTCAAAACATTAGAATAAAATAAATATCTCATGAATCTGTTTATGAGCGTTTTAAAATGAGTTAAATAAATATAACTGCTCAGATTCATTCACATAACTGAGACACATCTGTTTTAAGTATATTTGTAGATTTATTATATTATAGTAACTTTATTACATGTTTTATGTTCTGTTGACTCAAATATTTGGTCAAAGAAATGTTATTTTATATGTATGTTGTGACGTTTAAGTCATAAATAGAAGAATTTATAAGATAAACCTCATAGATCTGCAGGGGATAAAAATACAAATGAACAAATACAATGTATTTATATTTACTACAATACTATATGAGAGACTTTCATTTTAAAGTGACTAGTGATTTAATAACAGTCCTCAGTGTTTGTATTAATAAAGAGATATAAATATAATGATCAGTAACATTTGAACACAGTCATAGTATAAAATGTTACATTATGACTCAGTAATATGTACAGTATGAGGGTGTTGGGAACTAATGGAGCGTGTTTGGGTTATCAGCATTTAAGAAACTGAATTCTTGACATCAATAGAATTATTAATGTATGTAACAATTATTAATGATTATTAATAACAACGGGGCACCACCCTGCGAACAGGGACCAATAACCAAACGATAAAACTAAGTCTCATAATTAGTAGTCACTCATAATGTCAATAGTCGGATGCGACTACACATTCAGTGACAGTGAAGGGTTTCAGTTCGTACACTGGCTACTACATACAATTTCATTACAGTATATATATATACAAGTAATCACAGACGACTGCTCCTTAAAGTATAACAGAGTTTATTAAATCAAAATAATCAAATCAATTAATATTGCAACCAACAAACGTTATCATACAATCTTATATGCCTAAACTAAAGAATGAGGGTGTATGTCTGTGTGTGTGTGTGTATGTGTGTGTGTGTAGATAAAGGGGAGTCTTAAAGCTACAGCTAAAGACTACAAAGATGGCGGCGTCGAGTGACGCGGACCAAAAGGGGAGGGGCCTTAAGATACTACAGCTAAACTACCACCAGATGGCGGAGTCGAGTGACTCGGACAAAAATGGCGGTGAGACTGCTGTATGTAATCACGTGTGCCGATGCACACGTGTGTTGTGAGGCGATCGTTTGAACGGGGTTTCCCCCAGGGGCAGAGATAGGAGCTGTGTGTGTGCGTGTTACGTGAGAGGAGCAGGAAAAGAAAAAGGAGCGAGAACTCGACGTGAATCACACCTCGGCGTGCGATTTTGTAGGGAGCCTGAGTTTGCTGGTTTTATCACGCATAAGTATACCGCTGTCGTCTTTGAACTGCCGGTAACTTATGCCGTGATAAACGACGACCCTCAGGTCACTCGTCGAGTCAATGAAGAGAGAAATCCCACACGGAGTGGAATACAATGAATGAAAGTAATCCCCAAATAAACAGTCATAGCAGTTAATACACAAATACAGCGGAGCTTCTCTGGTCCGTAATGATTGCGTAAATACCTCCGTATAATGCGACAGTGTCTTAACACAAACAGAATACGGGAATGCACCATAGAGCGGATCTTGTGGTCCTCATGGAGTTGCGCAATACCTCGATATCACGCGACAGTAACTTAAACACACAAAAACACGGGAATATCAACGTATAAATGAATGGCCTGAATTAAACTTAAGTTAATTTAAGATAAGCTATGCCCAGATACCATGAATCTTACTTGTAGGTGCTTCGTTGCAACGTTGTAGAGTGTTCGTGGAAGAATTGTCCTTTTTCCTCCAGAAGGAAAAGGGGGGGGGGGGGGGGGGGCTGCTTTTCAAAGCGGCTGGTCAGCGGCTTTGCAGCTGGCGCTGTTCTCGGTCCGTTGTGGCGTGGCTCGTGTGAGCAAACGCAGACGTGATCAATCCTCGCTGCAGGGAGGAGGATCTAACTTCGGCTGACGGCGTGGTCCGTGCGTCTTACCGGGAATCGTCGGTGAAGAGGAGTGAGGCTTCGTCGAGCTCCTCTTGCCGGTTTGTGCACAAAAGAAAAAGCGGACAACGGATCGCGGAAGTGATCCGTTATCGCGGGGTAAGGGGCCTTACTCAGTGTGGAGCACTGACTGTTTCGTCCAGCGAAATGGTTTGTGACCTGACAGGGTTTGATGAGGGGTGAAGGCCGCTGCTTCCTCGTGGCCAGCGTCGCGCTGGAGGGGGGGGGAGAGGAAGGCTGCTGGATCTTCTGTAGCCAGGACGGGGGTCCAGAGCGAAGAGGGCGATTTTAGCTGTGTTGGTGCTTATAAGCGGGCCTCTGCGCACAGCGGGAGGCTGCTTTTCGGCCAATGGAGAGTTGGTGTCAGGTTTGGCCGGAGGCTGGAGGTGCGGTCATCTCAAGGGGGCAAGGATCAGACTTCAGGTCAGGGAGGAAAGCATGTGAGGAGCTCAGCCAGCCCGGAGGTGGCGCACAGACCCCAACATCCCCCCTTTGGTCTGAAGAGCGAGGTGTTGGCTTCGGTCTTTAGAGCAAACCAAGGGCTGGCACGTGCATCCATGTGGTGGGGAAACCTGAAGAGGTGAGACAGTCCAAGTGTTCCTGAGACCAAAAGCAGTGGTTAAAACAGGCAGTGTTCAGTGTTCATAGAGTACAAGGTTAATAGCGTTCAAGTTCATGGTGTTCAAGTTCAGAGTTCATTGGCATCTGGGCAGATGACTAAGGTGGCATCTGGGCAGATGACTTTAACTACTTCTACCTACATCTACTATCATACACAATTCAAATCATAGGTGAGCAAAACATTATTCCCAAATAATTCAATCGCTATTATGATGTTGTGATAATCTAGCATTGCGGCATAGTGTCAAAGAAAGTAACAACCCAAATAAAACAAAACAAAACACAAAAGAGAGAGAAGGAAAGAATAGAAAGACAAGAAGCAGGTGAGGGGCAAACAGTGGTTACTGGTTCCACTCCTAGACAGGACTGGAGTCCGTCGGCGGAGCAGTCGTAGGTTGGCTACGTGGTGTTATGAATAGGAGGGAATCCAGTTAGTCTGTTGCTTCTGGATCTATTGGTACATGATATGTGCGTCTATCTCTCTCTAATCGGTAGATTTAGAGCGAGTCCTGTGTCTAAGTTTTAGAATCTATCGATATTGGGGTTGCGTTGCCAAGACTATAGGCCAGAGGTACCTGTGAGGGTTGCATAACAGTAGTGGTAGCAGATTTACAGATTTCGTTAGCACGGCTAGTGTGACTAGCTAGGCTGGTCTTTCGCTGCTCCAGCTGTTGACAGCTGAGCCTTCTCGGATGAGGTCCTGGATTAAATCTGACTGCTACGGCCTAGGTTATGTCTTCTTTGGTTACTTCTGGTAGAGTCTATAAAGCATGCAAAGGGTTGTTTATGAGAGTGGAGCATAAGGTTACAGTCACAATGAACGTTTTCAGGTCATGCAACTGTTCTGGTTGAAGTTGGATGTGTTAGCGGTTAGTGCATGTCTACAGGGTGAGTTGAAGCATGCAGTTAAACGTTAGTAGTCAATAGTAAGCCGCCATTCTGCCGGTTGGTTTCGACACTGGCGAGATTAGAGTGCACTTCCTGTGAAGTGCATCTCTCTAAGTTTCTGTTGTGAGTGAGCCCACCCCCCTCGCGCTGTTCAAGTGGCGAGGGCGGATATCCCACGTTACTGCCAGCACTCAGGGAAGCGTCGCGAACGGTTCCACTCTGGAGTGTGTCATGGCGGGCTGGTGATATCTCCCTCCCCCACCCTCCTAATTAGAGATGGAGACAGGTCCCCCCGTGCAAATCAAGTTCAGTTACCTACGGCACTGGCGACTTGACAGGCCCGGGCGGTGACTCGGCTGAAAGAAGGCGGTGGCTTCGTTGAACAAGCTGGAGGTGGATCATGCTGACAGAGCAGGAGAACAAGGCTTAGTTGGACAAAAGATCTTACGAGCCTGGGTGCTCGAAAAGGGCCTCTAAGGTTGTGGCACCCTAGAGGTGTATGCGAAAAGATGGGGGAACACATGAGGCTCGTTTCTGACCCGGAGTCGGGTAGAGCAAGAGTGTTATGACCCCCCAGTAAGACTGAAGAATATGTATAGGATATATACAATAACGGGCATTGCCTTTGCGAACAAGGTCGCCCCAAAAGAAGGTTGAAGAACAAGGTGCGAAATTGGGAGTGGTCGTTTCCGGAAGTGGGCTGAGTTCTCTTCCCCCCCCCCGACCACGTCGACTTGGCAGCAGGGGGAAAGGTCACTTGGCTTAGTCAGGTGGGCTGCGAGTCAGTGTTACCTGATGTTGCCCTTGAGGGCGTCTTTCACCCCCCTGGTTCCGTTGGTCCTTCGACCGCCACGGTCGTCTGTTCCTCGGGGTGACCAGGGCTCGCTAGGCCAAGGCCTCTCGTCGTCTTCCGACGCTAGGTCGGAGTCGCTCGACTGTTGGATGCCTAAGACTATGGCGGTGTCTTCGTACCGATTTGTCGGCCGACCGCGTGTCTCCCGTGCAAGTTGCGCGTACTTCCTAATCTCTGGCATGGTGAGGTACTCGTTCTGCAGTGCATAGTAACATCGTATCTCACGTTGTCGTGGAGATTGTGCAAGAATAGCGACTTGAAGGCATGGTCTTCTTCTAGACCTGGGGCGTTACGTCCTGGAGGTACGCAGATCTCAAGCGCCTGAAGTGGTCTCTCGGAGACTCTAGCCTTTCCTGGGAAATGGCAAAGGCGCCGAGGGTGGCAGAAGCTGGGTCGGTGTACAGGGAGTACTCCTCCCTAAGGGCGTGACAAAGGGATGAATAGCGGTCGCGGATGCTCGGCTGTG
>JAFEUB010001672.1:0-25574 GCA_024529925.1 Ophthalmolycus amberensis
CTCAGAGTATCCTCATCACCAGAGTATCCTCATCACCAGAGTATCCTCTTCACCAGAGTATCCTCCTCACCAGAGTATCTCATCACCAGAGAGCATTCTCATCACCAGAGTATCCTCATCACAGAGTACCTCATCACAGAGTATCCTCTTCACCATAGTATCCTCACCACCAGAGTATCTTCATCACCAGAGTATCTTCATCAACAGAGTATCTTCATCACCAGAGTATCCTCATCACCAGAGTATCTCATCACCAGAGTATCCTCATCACCAGAGTATCCTCATCACCAGAGTATCTTCATCACCAGAGTATCCTCATCACCAGAGTATCCTCACTACCAGAGTATCCTCATCACCAGAGTATCTTCATCACCAGAGTATCCTCATCACCAGAGTATCCTCATCACCAGAGTATCCTCATCACCAGAGTATCTTCATCACCAGAGTATCCTCATCACCAGAGTATCCTCATCACCAGAGTATCTTCATCACCAGAGTATCCTCATCACCAGAGTATCCTCATCACCAGAGTATCCTCATCACCAGAGTATCCTCATCACCAGAATATCCTATCACCAGATATCCTCATCACCAGAGTATCCTCATCACCAGAGTATCCTCATCACCAGAGTATCTTCATCACCAGAGTATCCTCATCACCAGAGTATCCTCATCACCAGAGTATCTTCATCCACAGAGTATCCTCATCACCAGAGTATCCTCATCACAGAGTATCCTCATCACCAGAGTATCATCATCACCAGAGTATCTCATCACCAGAGTATCCTCATCAACAGAGTATCCTCATCACCAGAGTATCCTCACCACCAGAGTATCCTCATCACCAGAGTATCCTCATCACCAGAGTATCCTCATCACCAGAGTATCCTCATCACCAGAGTATCCCATCACCAGAGTATCATCATCACCAGAGTATCTACATCACCAGAGTATCCTCATCACCAGAGTATCTTCATCACCAGAGTATCTTCATCAACAGAGTATCTTCATCACCAGAGTATGCTCATCACCAGAGTATCTTCATCACCAGAGTATCTTCATCAACAGAGTATCCTCATCAACAGAGTATCCTCATCACCAGAGTGATCCTCATCATCAGAGTATCCTCACCACCAGAGTATCCTCATCAACAGAGTATCTTCATCACCAGAGTATCCTCATCACCAGAGTATCCTCACCACCAGAGTATCCTCATCACCAGAGTATCCTCATCACCAGAGTATCTTCATCACCAGAGTATCTTCATCACCAGAGTATCCTCATCACAGAGTATCCTCATCACCAGAGTATCCTCACCACCAGAGTATCCTCATCACCAGAGATTATCATCATCACCAGAGTATCTACATCACCAGAGTATCCTCATCACCAGAGTATCTTCATCACCAGAGTATCTTCATCACAGAGTATCCTTCATCACCAGAGTATGCTCATCACCAGAGTATCTTCATCACCAGAGTATCTTCATCACCAGAGTATCCTCATCAACAGAGTATCCTCATCACCAGAGATCCTCATCATCAGAGTATCCTCATCACCAGAGTATCTTCATCACAGAGTATCTTCATCACCAGAGTATCTTCATCACCAGAGTATCCTCAGCACAGAGTATCTTCATCACCAGAGTATCCTCTTCACCAGAGTATCCTCATCACCAGAGTATCCTCATCACCAGAGTATCCTCATCACCAGAGTATCCTCATCACCAGAGTATCCTCATCACCAGAGTATCCTCATCACCAGAGTATCCTCATCACCAGAGTATCCTCATCACCAGAGTATCCTCATCACCAGAGTATCCTCATCACAAGAGTATCCTCATCACCAGAGTATCCTCATCACCAGAGTATCCTCATCACCAGAGTATCCTCATCACCAGAGTATCCTCATCACCAGAGTATCCTCATCACCAGAGTATCTTCATCACCAGAGTATCCTCATCACCAGAGTATCATCATCACCAGAGTATCTACATCACCAGAGTATCCTCATCAACAGAGTATATCTTCATCACCAGAGTATCCTCATCACAGAGTATCTTCATCACCAGAGTATCCTCATCACCAGAGTATCCTCATCACCAGAGTATCCTCATCACAGAGTATCTTCATCACCAGAGTATCCTCATCACCAGAGTATCCTCATCACCAGAGTATCCTCATCACCAGAGTATCCTCATCACCAGAGTATCTACATCACAGAGTATCTCACACAGAGTATCCTCATCACCAGAGTATCCTCACCACCAGAGTATCCTCATCACCAGAGTATCCTCATCACCAGAGTATCCTCATCACCAGAGTTATCATCATCACCAGAGTATCTACATCACCAGATTATCATCATCACCAGAGTATCTACATCACCAGAGTATCCTCATCACCAGAGTATCTTCATCACCAGAGTATCTTCATCAACAGAGTATCTTCATCACCAGAGTATCCTCATCACCAGAGTATCTTCATCACCAGAGTATCTTCATCACAGAGTATCCTCATCACAGAGTATCCTCATCACCAGAGATCCTCATCACCAGAGTATCCTCACCACCAGAGTATCCTCATCAACAGAGTATCTTCATCACCAGAGTATCCTCGTCACAGAGTATCCTCACCACCAGAGTATCCTCATCACCAGAGTATCCTCATCACCAGAGTATCTTCATCACCAGAGTATCTTCATCAACAGAGTATCCTCATCAACAGAGTATCCTCATCACCAGAGTATCCTCACCACCAGAGTATCCTCATCACCAGATTATCATCATCACCAGAGTATCTACATCACCAGAGTATCCTCATCACCAGAGTATCTTCATCACCAGAGTATCTTCATCACAGAGTATCTTCATCACCAGAGTATGCTCATCACCTGAGTATCTTCATCACCAGAGGATCTTCATCAACAGAGTATCCTCATCAACAGAGTATCCTCATCACCAGATGATCCTCATCATCAGAGTATCCTCACCACCAGAGTATCTTCATCACCAGAGTATCTCATCAACAGAGTATCTTCATCACCAGAGTATCCTCAGCACCAGAGTATCTTCATCAACAGAGTATCTTCATCACCAGAGTATCCTCAGCAACAGAGTATCTTCATCACCAGAGTATCCTCGTCACCAGAGTATCCTCTTCACCAGAGTATCCTCACCACCAGAGTATCCTCATCACCAGAGTATCCTCGCCACCAGAGCATCCTCTTCACCAGAGTATCCTCATCACCAGAGTATCCTCATCACCAGAGTATCCTCATCACAGAGTATCCTCTTCACCAGAGTATCCCCTTCAGCAGAGTATCCTCATCACCAGAGTATCCTCATCACCAGAGTATCCTCATCACAAGAGTATCCTCTTCACCAGAGTATCCTCATCACCAGAGTATCCTCATCACCAGAGTATCCTCATCACCAGAGTATCCTCATCACCAGAGTATCCTCATCACCAGAGTATCTTCATCACCAGAGTATCCTCATCACCAGATTATCATCATCACCAGAGTATCTACATCACCAGAGTATCCTCATCAACAGAGTATCTTCATCACCAGAGTATACTCATCACAGAGTATCTTCATCACCAGAGTATCCTCATCACCAGAGTATCCTCACCACCAGAGTATACTCATCAACAGAGTATCTTTATCACCAGAGTATGCTCGCCACCAGAGCATCCTCTTCACCAGAGTATCCTCTTCACCAGAGTATCCTCATCACCAGATTATCATCATCACCAGAGTATCTACATCACCAGAGTATCATCATCACCAGAGTATCTACATCACCAGAGTATCCTCATCACCAGATTATCCTCATCAACAGAGTATCCTCTTCACCAGAGTATCCTCACCACCAGAGTATCCTCCTCACCAGAGTATCCTCCTCACCAGAGTATCCTCATCACCAGAGTATCCTCATCACCAGAGTATCTTCATCAACAGAGTATCCTCATCACAGAGTATCCTCATCACCAGATGATCCTCATCACCAGAGTATCCTCATCACCAGAGTATCCTCACCACCAGAGTATCCTCGTCACCAGAGTATCCTCGCCACCAGAGCATCCTCTTCACCAGAGTATCCTCGCCACCAGAGCATCCTCTTCACCAGAGTATCCTCTTCAGCAGAGTATCCTCATCACCAGATTATCATCATCACAGAGTATCTACATCACCAGAGTATCATCATCACCAGAGTATCCTCACACCAGAGTATCCTCATCACCAGAGTATCCTCATCAGCAGAGTATCCTCATCACCAGAGTATTCTCATCACCAGAGTATCCTCATCACCAGAGTATCCTCATCACCAGAGTATCTTCACCAGAGAGTATCCTCATCACCAGAGTATCCTCATCACCAGAGTATCCTCACACACAGAGTATCTTCATCACCAGAGTATCTTCATCAACAGAGTATCTTCATCACCAGAGTATCCTCATCAACAGAGTATCTTCATCACCAGAGTATCCTCATCACCAGAGTATCCTCACCACCAGAGTATCTTCATCACCAGAGTATCCTCATCACCAGAGTATCCTCACTACCAGAGTATCCTCATCACCAGAGTATCTTCATCACAGAGTATCCTCATCACCAGAGTATCTTCATCACCAGAGTATCCTCATCACCAGAGTATCTTCATCACCAGAGTATCCTCATCACCAGAGTATCCTCATCACCAGAGTATCTTCATCACCAGAGTCCTCATCACAGAGTATCCTCATCACCAGAGTATCCTCATCACCAGAGTATCCTCATCACCAGAGTATCCTCATCACCAGAGTATCCTCATCACCAGAGTATCTTCATCAACAGAGTATCCTCATCACCAGAGTATCTTCATCACCAGAGATCCTCATCACCAGAGTATCCTCATCACCAGAGTATCTTCATCAACAGAGTATCCTCATCACCAGAGTATCCTCATCACCAGAGTATCCTCATCACCAGAGTATCCTCATCACCAGAGTATCCTCATCACCAGAGTATCCTCATCACCAGAGTATCCTCATCACCAGAGTATCCTCATCACCAGAGTATCCTCATCACCAGAGTATCTACATCACCAGAGTATCCTCATCAACAGAGTATCTTCATCACCAGAGTATGCTCATCACCAGAGTATCTTCATCACCAGAGTATCTTCATCAACAGAGTATCCTCATCACAGAGTATCCTCATCACCAGATGATCCTCATCACCAGAGTATCCTCATCACCAGAGTATCCTCACCACCAGAGTATCCTCATCACCAGAGTATCCTCATCACCAGAGTATCCTCTTCACCAGAGTATCCTCATCACCAGAGTATCCTCATCACCAGAGTATCCTCATCACCAGAGTATCCTCATCACCAGAGTATCCTCATCACCAGAGTATCTACATCACCAGAGTATCCTCATCACCAGAGTATCCTCATCACCAGAGTATCCTCATCACCAGAGTATCCTCATCACCAGAGTATCCTCATCACCAGAGTATCTCATCACCAGAGTATCCTCATCACCAGAGTATCCTCATCACCAGAGTATCTTCATCACCAGAGTATCCTCATCAACAGAGTATCCTCATCACCAGAGTATCCTCATCACCAGAGTATCTTCATCACCAGAGTATCTCATCAACAGAGTATCTTCATCACCAGAGTATCCTCATCAACAGAGTATCTTCATCACCAGAGTATCCTCATCACCAGAGTATCCTCCACCAGAGTATCTTCATCACCAGAGTATCCTCATCACCAGAGTATCCTCATCACCAGAGTATCCTCATCACCAGAGTATCTCATCACCAGAGTATCTTCATCACCAGAGTATCTTCATCACCAGAGTATCTTCATCACCAGAGTATCTCATCACCAGAGTATCTTCATCACCAGAGTATCCTCATCACCAGAGTATCCTCATCACCAGAGTATCTTCATCAACAGAGTATCCTCATCACCAGAGTATCCTCATCACCAGATGATCCTCATCACCAGAGTATCCTCATCACCAGAGTATTTCATATCACCAGAGTATCCCATCACCAGAGTATCTTCATCAACAGAGTATCCTCATCACCAGAGTATCTTCATCACCAGAGTATCCTCATCACCAGAGTATCCTCATCACCAGAGTATCTTCATCACAGAGTATCCTCATCAACAGAGTATCCTCATCACCAGAGTATCCTCATCACCAGAGTATCCTCATCACCAGAGTATCCTCATCACCAGAGTATCCTCATCACCAGAGTATCCTCATCACCAGAGTATCCTCATCACCAGATTATCATCATCACCAGAGTATCTACATCACCAGAGTATCCTCATCAACAGAGTATCTTCATCACCAGAGTATGCTCATCACTGAGTATCTTCATCACCAGAGTATCTTCATCAACAGAGTATCCTCATCAACAGAGTATCCTCATCACCAGATGATCCTCATCATCAGAGTATCCTCACCACCAGAGTATCCTCATCAACAGAGTATCTTCATCACCAGAGTATCCTCATCACCAGAGTATCCTCATCACCAGAGTATCCTCATCACCAGAGTATCTCATCACCAGAGTATCTACATCACCAGAGTATCCTCATCACCAGAGTATCTTCATCACCAGAGTATCTTCATCAACAGAGTATCTTCATCACCAGAGTATGCTCATCACCTGAGTATCTTCATCACCAGAGGATCTCATCAACAGAGTATCCTCATCAACAGAGTATCCTCATCACCAGATGATCCTCATCATCAGAGTATCCTCATCACCAGAGTATCTTCATCACCAGAGTATCTTCATCAACAGAGTATCTTCATCACCAGAGTATCCTCAGCACAGAGTATCTTCATCAACAGAGTATCTTCATCACCAGAGTATCCTCATCAACAGAGTATCTTCATCACCAGAGTATCCTCGTCACCAGAGTATCTTCATCACCAGAGTATCTTCATCAACAGAGTATCCTCATCACCAGAGTATCCTCACCACCAGAGTATCCTCATCACCAGATTATCATCATCACCAGAGTATCTACATCACCAGAGTATCCTCATCACCAGAGTATCTTCATCACCAGAGTATCTTCATCACAGAGTATCTTCATCACCAGAGTATGCTCATCACCAGAGTATCTTCATCACCAGAGTATCTTCATCACCAGAGTATCCTCATCACCAGAGTATCCTCATCACCAGAGTATCCTCATCACCAGAGTATCCTCATCACCAGATTATCATCATCACCAGAGTATCTACATCACCAGATTATCATCATCACCAGAGTATCTACATCACCAGAGTATCCTCATCACAGAGTATCTTCATCACCAGAGTATCTTCATCAACAGAGTATCTTCATCACCAGAGTATGCTCATCACCAGAGTATCTTCATCACCAGAGTATCTCATCACAGAGTATCCTCATCACCAGAGTATCTTCATCACCAGAGTATCTTCATCAACAGAGTATCTTCATCACCAGAGTATCCTCTCATCACCAGAGTATCTTCATCACCAGAGTATCTCATCAACAGAGTATCCTCATCAACAGAGTATCCTCATCACCAGAGATCCTCATCAACAGAGTATCTTCATCACCAGAGTATCCTCATCACCAGAGTATCTTCATCACCAGAGTCTTCATCAACAGAGTATCCTCATCAACAGAGTATCCTCATCACCAGAGATCCTCATCACCAGAGTATCCTCACCACCAGAGTATCTTCATCACCAGAGTATCATCATCACCAGAGTATCTACATCACCAGAGTATCCTCATCACCAGAGTATCTTCATCACCAGATTATCATCATCACCAGAGTATCTACATCACCAGAGTATCCTCATCACCAGAGTATCTTCATCACCAGAGTATCTTCATCACAGAGTATCTTCATCACCAGAGTATCTTCATCACCAGAGTATCTTCATCACCAGATTATCCTCACCACCAGAGTATCCTCTTCACCAGAGTATCCTCATCACCAGAGTATCCTCATCACCAGATTATCATCATCACCAGAGTATCTACATCACCAGATTATCATCATCACCAGAGTATCTACATCACCAGAGTATCCTCATCAACAGAGTATCTTCATCACCAGAGTATCTTCATCACAGAGTATCTTCATCACCAGAGTATCCTCATCACCAGAGTATCTTCATCACCAGAGTATCTTCATCAACAGAGTATCCTCATCAACAGAGTATCCTCATCACCAGAGATCCTCATCACCAGAGTATCCTCACCACCAGAGTATCCTCATCAACAGAGTATCTTCATCACCAGAGTATCCTCGTCACCAGAGTATCCTCACCACCAGAGTATCCTCATCACCAGAGTATCCTCATCACCAGAGTATCTTCATCACCAGAGTATCTTCATCAACAGAGTATCCTCATCAACAGAGTATCCTCATCACCAGAGTATCCTCACCACCAGAGTATCCTCATCACCAGATTATCATCATCACCAGAGTATCTACATCACCAGCAGTATCCTCTTCACCAGAGTATCCTCATCCACAAGAGTATCCTCATCACCAGATTATCCTCATCACCAGAGTATCCTCACTCACCAGAAGTATCCTCATCCACCAGAGTATCTTTCATCATCCAGAGTATCCTTCAATCACCAGAGTATCCTTCACCACCATAGTATGCCTCATCACTAGATTATCTCTCATCACCAGAGTATCTTCATCACCAGGAGTATCCTTCATCAACAGAGTATCTTCATCACCAGGAGTATGCCTCAGTCAATCATGAGTATCTTCATCAACAGAGTGGGGCGTATCTTTCATCAACCAGGAGTATCCTTCATCAACAGAGTATCCGTCATCCACCAGAGTATCCTCATTCACTCAGAGTATCCTCTTCACCAGAGTATCCTCACCACCAGAGTATCCTCATCACCAGAGTATTCATCGTCACCAGAGCATCCTCTTCACCAGAGTATCCTCTTCAGCAGAGTATCCTCATCACCAGAGTATCCTCCTCACCAGAGTATCTTCATCACCAGAGTATCATCATCACAGAGTATCCTACAATACCAGAGTATCTCATCAACAGAGTATCCTCATCACCAGAGTATCCCATCACCAGAGTATCCTCATCACCAGAGTATCCTCGTCACCAGAGTAGCCTCACTCACCAGAGTATCCTCATCACCAGAGTATCTTCATCACCAGAGCATCCTCATTCAACAGAGTATCCTCATCATCAGAGTATCCTCATCACCAGAGTATCCTCATCACCAGAGTATCCTCATCACCAGAGTATCCTCACCACCAGAGTATCTCATCACCAGAGTATCTCCGCACCAGAGCATCCTCCTTCACAGAGTATCCTCATCACAGAGTATCCTCATCACCAGAGTATCTCTCATCACCAGAGTATCCTCATCACCAGATTATCATCACTCACCAGAGTATCTTACATCACCAGATGTATCATCATCACCAGAGTATCTACATCTACCAGAGTATCCTCATCACCAGAGTATCCTCATCACCAGAGTATCCTCATCACCAGAGTATCTCTCATACCAGAGTATCCTCATCACCTGAGTATCTTCATCACCAGAGTATCTTCATCACAGAGTATCCTCATCAACAGAGTATCCTCATCACCAGATGATCCTCATCATCAGAGTATCCTCACCACCAGAGTATCTTCATCACCAGAGTATCTTCATCAACAGAGTATCTTCATCACCAGAGTATCCTCATCAACAGAGTATCTTCATCACCAGAGTATCTTCATCACCAGAGTATCCTCATCAACAGAGTATCTTCATCACCAGAGTATCCTCATCACCAGAGTATCTTCATCACCAGAGTATCTTCATCAACAGAGTATCCTCATCACCAGAGTATCCTCACCACCAGAGTATCCTCATCACCAGATTATCATCATCACCAGAGTATCTACATCACCAGAGTATCCTCATCACCAGAGTATCTTCATCACCAGAGTATCTTCATCAACAGAGTATCTTCATCACCAGAGTATCTCATCACCAGAGTATCTTCATCACCAGAGTATCTTCATCACCAGAGTATCCTCATCATCAGAGTATCCTCTCACCAGAGTATCCTCATCACCAGAGTATCTCATCACCAGAGTATCCTCATCACCAGAGTATCTTCATCACCAGAGTATCCTATCACCAGAGTATCCTCATCACATGAGCTATCTTCATCACCAGAGTATCTTCCATCAACAGAGTATCCTCATCAACAGAGTATCCTCATCACCAGAGATCCTCATCAATCAGAGTATCCTCACTCACCAGAGTATCCTCATCACCAGAGTATCCTCATCACCAGAGTATCTCATCACCAGAGTATCCTCGTCACCAGAGTATCCTACTCACCAGAGTATCCTCATCACCAGAGTATCCTTCATCACCAGAGTATCTCATCACCCAGAGTATCCTCAGTCACCAGAGTATCTCATCAACAGAGTATCCTCATCCACCAGAGTATCCTCATCACCAGAGTATCTTCATCACCAGAGTATCCTCATCACCAGAGTATCCTCATTCACCAGAGTATCCTCACCACCAGAGTATCCTCATCAACAGAGTATCCTCATCACCAGAGATCCTCATCATCAGAGTATCCTCACCACCAGAGTATCTTCATCACCAGATTATCATCATCACCAGAGTATCTACATCACCAGAGTATCCTCATCACCAGAGTATCTTCATCACCAGAGTATCATCATCACCAGAGTATCTACATCACCAGAGTATCCTCATCACCAGAGTATCCTCATCACCAGAGTATCTTCATCACAGAGTATCTTCATCACCAGAGTATCCTCATCACCAGAGTATCTTCATCACCAGAGTATCTTCATCACCAGAGTATCCTCATCACCAGAGTATCCTCATCACCAGAGTATCCTCATCACCAGAGTATCCTCATCACCAGATTATCATCATCACCAGAGTATCTACATCACCAGAGTATCCTCATCACCAGAGTATCTACATCACCAGAGTATCCTCATCAACAGAGTATCTTCATCACCAGAGTATCTTCATCACAGAGTATCCTCATCACCAGAGTATCCTCATCACCAGCAGTATCTTCATCACCAGAGTATCCTCATCACCAGAGTATCTTCATCACCAGAGTACCTCATCACCAGAGTATCCTCATCACAGAGTATCTTCATCACCAGAGTATCCTCATCACCAGAGTATCCTTCATCACCAGAGTATCTTCTCACCAGAGTATCCTCATCAACAGAGTATCCTCATCAACAGAGTATCCTTCATCACCAGAGGATCCTCATCCACCAGAGCATCCTCATCACCAGAATTATCCTCTATCAACCAGAGTATCCTACATCACCAGAGTATCATCATCACCAGAGTATCCTCATCACCAGATGTATCCTCATCACCAGAGTATCTCATCACCAGAGTATCCTCATCACCAGAGTATCTCATCAACAGAGTATCCTCATCACCAGAGTATCCTCATCACCAGAGTATCCTCATCACCAGAGTATCTCATCACAGAGTATCCTCATCACCAGAGTATCCTCATCACCAGAGTATCTTCATCACAGAGTATCTTCATCACAGAGTATCTCATCACCGAGTATCTTCATCACCAGAGTATCTTCATCACCAGAGTATCCTCATCAACAGAGTATCCTCATCACCCAGATTATCCTCATCACCAGATTATCCTCATCACCAGAGTATCATCATCACCAGAGTATCTTCATCACCAGAGTATCCTCATCACCAGAGTATCCTCACAACCAGAGTATCTTCATCACCAGAGTATCTTCATCACCAGAGTATCTCATCACCAGAGTATCTTCATCACAGAGTATCCTTCTTCACAGAGTATCCTCTCAACAGAGTATTCCTCATCACCAGATATCCTCATCACAGAGTATCCTCATCACCAGAGTATCCTCATCACCAGAGTATCTTCATCACCAGAGTATCTTCATCACCAGAGTATCCTCATCAACAGAGTATCTTCATCAACAGAGTATCTTCATCACCAGAGTATCCTCATCACCAGAGTATCTTCATCACCAGAGTATCCTCATCACCAGAGTATCCTCATCACCAGAGTATCCTCATCACCAGAGTATCCTCATCACCAGAGTATCCTCAGCACCAGAGCATCCTCATCACCAGAGTATCCTCTTCAGCAGAGTATCCTCATCACCAGAGTATCCTCATCACCAGAGTATCCTCATCACAAGAGTATCCTCTTCACCAGAGTATCCTCATCACCAGAGTATCCTCATTCACCAGAGTATCCTCATCACCAGAGTATCCTCATTCACCAGAGTATCCTCATTCAACAGAGTATCCTCATCACCAGAGTATCCTCGATCACCAGAGTATCCTCACCACCAGAGTATCCTCATCACCAGAGTATCTCATCACCAGAGTATCCTCATCACCAGAGTATCATCATCACCAGAGTATCATACATCACCAGAGTATCCTCATCACCAGAGTATCCTCATCACCAGAGTATCCTCATCACCAGATATCCTCATCACCAGAGTATCCTCATCACCAGAGTATCCTCACACCAGAGTATCCTCAGCACAAGAGTATCCTCTTCACCAGAGTATCTCCTCAAGCAGAGTATCCTCCTCACCAGAGTATCCTCTTCACCAGAGTATCCCTCATCACCAGAGTATCATCATCACCAGAGTATCTTCATCACCAGAGTATCTTCATCACCAGAGTATCCTCATCACCAGAGTATCTTCATCACCAGAGTATCCTCATCACCAGAGTATCCTTCACCACAGAGTATCCTCATCACCAGAGTATCCTCCTCACCAGAGTATCCTCACTCACCAGAGTATCCTCATCACCAGAGTATCTCATCACCAGAGTATCTTCATCAACAGAGTATCCTCATCACAGAGTATCCTCATCACCAGAGTATCCTCATCACCAGAGTATCCTCATCACCAGAGTATCTCATCACAGAGTATCCTCACACCAGAGTATCCTCATCACCAGAGTATCCTCATCAACAGAGTATCCTCATCACCAGAGTATCCTCATCACCAGAGTATCCTCATCACCAGAGTATCCTCAGTCACCAGAGTATCTCATCACCAGAGTATCCTCATCACCAGAGTATCTTCATCACCAGAGTATCCTCATCAACCAGAGTATCTTCATCACCAGAGTATCCTCATCACCAGAGTATCCTCATCCACCAGAGTATCCTCATTCACCAGAGTATCCTCATCACCAGAGTATCCTCATCACCAGAGTATCCTCATCACCAGAGTATCCTCATCACAGAGTATCCTCATCACCAGAGTATCCTCATCACCAGAGTATCCTCATCACCAGAGTATCCTCATCACCAGAGTATCCTCATCACCAGAGTATCCTCATCACCAGAGTATCCTTCATCACCAGAGTATCTTCATCACCAGAAGTATCCTTCATCACCAGAGTATCTTCATCACCAGAGTATCCTCATCACCAGAGTATCCTCATCACCAGAGTATCCTTCATCACCAGATTATCCTCATCATCAGAGTATCCTCATCACCAGAGTATCCTCATCACCAGAGTATCTTCATCACCAGAGTAGTCTTCATCACCAGAGTATCCTCATCACCAGAGTATCCTCATCACCAGAGTATCCTTCATCAACAGAGTATCCTCATCACCAGAGTATCCTCATCACCAGAGTATCTCATCACCAGAGTATCCTCATCAACAGAGTATCTCATCACCAGAGTATCCTCATCACAGAGTATCCTCATCACCAGAGTATCTTCATCACCAGAGTATCTTCATCACCAGAGTATCTCATCAACCAGAGTATCTTCATCACCAGAGTATCCTTCATCACCAGAGTATCCTCATCACCAGAGTATCCTCATCACCAGAGTATCCTCATCACCAGAGTATCCTCATCACCAGAGTATCCTCATTCACAGAGTATCCTCATCACCAGAGTATCTTCATCAACCAGAGTATCCTCATCACCAGAGTATCCTCATCACCAGAGTATCCTCATCACCAGAGTATCCTCATCACCAGAGTATCTCATCACCAGAGTATCCTCATCACCAGAGTATCCCTCTTCACCCAGAGTTATCCTCACACCAGAGTATCTCATCACCAGAGTATCTTCATCACCAGAGTATCTACATCACCAGAGTATCCTCATTCACCAGAGTATCCTCATCACCAGAGTATCCTCATCACCAGAGTATCTTCATCACAAGAGTATCCTCATCACCAGAGTATCCTCATCACCAGAGTATCCTCTTCACCAGAGTATCCTCATCACCAGAGTTATCCTCACATACAGAGTATCCTCTACCACCAGAGTATCCTCACCACCAGAGTCATCCTCATCACCATGAGTATCCTCTTCACCAGAGTATCCTCATCCACCAGAGTATCTCATCACCAGAGTATCTCGCTCACCAGAGTATTCATCATCACCAGAGTATCTCCTATCACCAGAGTATCCTCATCACCAGAGTATCCTCACACCAGAGTATCCTCATCACCAGAGTATCCTTCATCACCAGAGTATCTCCATCACCAGAGTATCTTCATCAACAGAGTATCTCATCACCAGAGTATCCTCAGCAACAGAGTATCTTCATCAACAGAGTATCTTCATCACCAGAGTATCCTCAGCACAGAGTATCTTCATCACCAGAGTATCCTCGTCACCAGAGTATCCTCTTCACCAGAGTATCCTCACCACCAGAGTATCCTCATCACCAGAGTATCCTCGCCACCAGAGCATCCTCTTCACCAGAGTATCCTCTTCAGCAGAGTATCCTCATCACCAGAGTATCCTCATCACCAGAGTATCCTCTCACCAGAGTATCCCCTTCAGCAGAGTATCCCCATCACCAGAGTATCCTCATCACCAGAGTATCCTCATCACAAGAGTATCCTCTTCACCAGAGTATCCTCATCACCAGAGTATCCTCATCACCAGAGTATCCTCGTCACCAGAGTATCCTCACCACCAGAGTATCCTCATCACCACAGTATCTTCATCACCAGAGTATCCTCATCACCAGATTATCCTCATCACCAGAGTATCTCATCACCAGAGTATCCTCATCAACAGAGTATCCTCATCACCAGAGATCCTCATCACAGAGTATCCTCATCACCAGAAGTATCCTCATCACAGAGTATCATCATCACCAGAGTATCCTCATCACAGGAGTATCCTTCATCACCAGAGTATGCTCCATCACCAGAGTATCCTCATCACCAGAGTATCCTCATCACCAGAGTATCCTCATCACCAGATTATCATCATCACCAGAGTATCTTCATCACCAGAGTATCCTCATCAACCAGAGTATCTTCATCACCAGAGTATCCTCATCACCAGAGTATCCTCATCAACAGAGTATCCTTCATTCACCAGAGTATCCTCACCACCAGAGTATCCTCCTCACCAGAGTATCCTCATCACCAGAGTATCCTCATCACCAGAGTATCCTCATTCACCAGAGTATCTTCATCACCAGAGTCTCCTCATTCACCAGAGTATCCTCATCACCAGATGATCCTCATCACCAGAGTATCTCATCACCAGAGTATCCTCATCACCAGAGTATCCTCATCACACAGAGTATCCTCTCACCAGAGTATCCTCATCCACCAGAGTATCCTCATCACCAGAGTATCCTCTCCACCAGAGTATCCTCATCACCAGAGTATCCTCATTCACCAGAGTATCCTCATCACCAGATTATCATCATCACCAGAGTATCCTACATCACCAGAGTATCATCATCACCAGAGTATCTACATCACCAGAGTATCCTCATCACCAGAGTATCCTCATCACCAGAGTATCCTCATTCACCAGAGTATCCTCATCACCAGAGTATGCCTCATCACCAGAGTATTCTCATCACCAGAGTATCCTCATCAACAGAGTATCCTCATCACCAGAGTATCTTCATCACCAGAGTATCCTCATCACAGAGTATCCTCATTCACCAGAGTATCCTCTACCAACCAGAGTATCTTCATCACCAGAGTATCTTCATCACAGAGTATCCTCATCACCAGAGTATCCTCATCACAGAGTATCCTCATCACCAGAGTATCCTCGATCACCAGATTATCCTCATCCACCAGAGTATCTTCATCACCAGAGTATCCTCATTCACCAGAGTATCCTCACTACCAGAGTATCCTCATCACCAGAGTATCCTCATCACCAGAGTATCCTCATCAACCAGAGTATCCTTCATCACCAGAGTATCCTCATCACAGAGTATCTCATCACCAGAGTATCCTCATCACCAGAGTATCCTCATCACCAGAGTATCCTCATCACCAGAGTATCCTCATCACCAGAGTATCCTCATCACCAGAGTAATCCTCATCACCAGAGTATCCTCATCACCAGAGTATCCTTCATCACCAGATTATCCATCATCACCAGAGTATCTACATCAACAGAGTATCCTCATCACCAGAGTATCTTCATCACCAGAGTTATCCTCATCACAGAGTATCCTCATCACCAGAGTATCCTTCATCACCAGAGTATCCTCATCACCAGAGTATCCTCATCCACCAGAGTATCCTCATCACCAGAGTATCCTCATCACCAGAGTATCCTCTTCACCAGAGTATCCTCACCACCAGAGTATCCTCATCACCAGAGTATCCTCGCACCAGAGTATCCTCATCACCAGAGTATCCTCATCACCAGAGTATCCTCATCAACAGAGTATCTTCATCACCAGAGTATCCTCATCACCAGAGTATCCTCATCACCAGAGTATCTCATCACAGAGTATCCTCATCAACAGAGTATCCTCATCACCAGAGTATCCTCATCACCAGAGTATCCTCATCACCAGAGTATCCTCAGCACCAGAGTATCTTCATCACCAGAGTATCCTTCATCACCAGAGTATCCTCACACCAGAGTATCCTCATCACCAGAGTATCCTCATCACCAGAGTATCTCATCACCAGAGTATCTCATCACCAGAGTATCCTCTATCACCAGAGTATCTCATCAACAGAGTATCCTTCATCAACAGAGTATCCTCATCACCAGAGTATCCTCATCACCAGGAGATCTTCATCACCAGAGGATCTCATCACAGAGTATCCTCATCACAGAGTATCCTCATCACCAGAGTATCCTCATCACCAGAGTATCCTCATCACCAGAGTATCTTCATCACCAGAGTATCTTCATCAACAGAGTATCCTCATCACCAGAGTATCCTCATCACCAGAGTATCTTCATCACCAGAGTATCCTTCATCACCAGAGTATCCTCATCACCAGAGTATCTTCATCACCAGAGTATCCTCATCACCAGAGTATCCTCTATCACCAGAGTATCCTCATCACCAGAGTATCCTCATCACCAGAGTATCCTCATCACCAGAGTATCCTCATCACCAGAGTATCCTCTTCACCAGAGTATCCTCATCACCAGAGTATCCTCATCACCAGATGTATCCTCATCATCCAGAGTATCTCATCACCAGAGTATCCTCATCACAGAGTATCTTCATCACCAGAGTATCTCAGTCACCAGAGTATCCTCATCACCAGAGTATCCTCATCACCAGAGTATCCTCATCACCAGAGGTATCTTACATCACCAGAGTATCCTCATCACAGAGTATCCTTCAATCACCAGAGTATCTCATCAACAGAGTATCTCATCACCAGAGTATGCTTCATCACCTAGAGTATCTTCATTCACCAGAGGATCTTCATCAACAGAGTATCCTCATCAACAGAGTATCCTCATCACCAGATGATCCTCATCATCCAGAGTATCCTCACCACCAGAGTATCTCATCACCAGAGTATCCTTCATCAACAGAGTATCCTTCATTCACCAGAGTATCCTTCATCACCAGAGTATCCTCATCACCAGAGTATCCTCATTCACCAGAGTATCCTCATCCACCAGAGTATCCTCATCACCAGAGTATCCTCGCTCCCAGAGCATCCTCTTCACCAGAGTATCCTCTCAGCAGAGTTATCCTCATCACCAGAGTATCTTCATCACCAGAGTATCTCATCAACAGAGTATCCTCTCCTCAACAGAGTATCCTCATCACCAGAGTAGCCTCACCACCAGAGTATCGCTCATCACCAGATTATCATCATCACCAGAGTTATCTACATCACCAGAGTATCCTCATCACCAGAGTATCTTCATCACAGAGTATCTTCATCAACAGAGTATCTTCATCACCAGAGTATGCTCATCACCAGAGTATCTTCATCACCAGAGTATCTTCATCACCAGAGTATCTTCATCAACAGAGTATCTTCCATCACCAGAGTATGCTCATCACCCTGAGTATCTTCATCACCAGAGGATCTTCATCAACAGAGTATCCTCATCAACAGAGTATCCTCATCACCAGATGATCCTCATCATCAGAGTATCCTCACACCAGAGTATCTTCATCACCAGAGTATCCTCATCAACAGAGTATCTCATCAACAGAGTATCTTCATCACCAGAGTATCCTCATCAACAGAGTATCCTCATCTTCATCACCAGAGTATCCTCGTCACCAGAGTATCCTCTTCACCAGAGTATCCTCACCACCAGAGATATCCTCATCACCAGAGTATTCCTCATCACCAGAGTATCCTCATCACAAGAGTATCCTCATCACCAGAGTATCCTCATCACCAGAGTATCCTCATCCACCAGAGTATCCTCATCACCAGAGTATCCTCATCACCAGAGTATCCTCATCACCAGAGTATCCTCATCACCAGAGTATCCTCATCCACCAGAGTATCCTCGTCACCAGAGTATCCTCACCACCAGAGTATCCTCATCACCAGAGTATCTTCATCACCAGAGTATCCTCATCACCAGAGTATCCTCATCACCAGAGTATCCTACATCACCAGAGTATCCTCATCAACAGAGTATCTTCATCACCAGAGTATCCTCAGTCACCAGAGTATCTCATCACCAGAGTATCCTCGTCACCAGAGTATCCTCACCACCAGAGTATACTCATCACAGAGTATCTTATCACCAGAGTGTGCTCGCCACCAGAGCATCCTCTTCACCAGAGTATCCTCTTCAGCAGAGTATCCTCATCACCAGATTATCATCATCACCAGAGTATCTTACATCATCAGATTATCATCATCACCAGAGTATCTACATCACCAGAGTATCCTCATCACCAGATTATCCTCATCAACAGAGTATCCTCTTCACCAGAGTATCCTCACACCAGAGTATCCTCCTCACAGAGTATCCTCCTCACCAGAGTATCCTCATCACCAGAGTATCCTCATCACCAGAGTATCTTCATCAACAGAGTATCCTCATTAACAGAGTATCCTATCACCAGATGATCCTCATCAGCAGAGTATCCTCATCACCAGAGTATCCTCATCCAAAGAGTATCCTCACCACCAGAGTATCCTCGTCACCAGAGTATCCTCGCCACCAGAGCATCCTCTTCACCAGAGTATCCTCGCCACCAGAGCATCCTCTTCACCAGAGTATCCTCTTCAGCAGAGTATCCTCATCACCAGATTATCATCATTCCAGCCCCCCACCCAGAGTATCTACATCACCAGATTATCATCATCACCAGAGTATCTACATCACCAGATTATCCTCATCACCAGAGTATCCTCACCACCAGAGCTATCCTCTTCACCAGAGTATCCTCTTCAGCAGAGTATCCTCATCACCAGAGCATTCTCATCACCAGAGTATCCTCATCATCAGAGTATCCTCATCACAGAGTATCTTCACCACAGAGTATCCTCATCAACAGAGTATCCTCTTCACCAGAGTATCCTCACCACCAGAGTATTTCATCACCAGAGTATCTTCATCAACAGAGTATCTTCATCACCAGAGTATCCTCATCACAGAGTATCTTCATCACCAGAGTATCCTCGTCACCAGAGTATCCTCACCACCAGAGTATCTTCATCACCAGAGTATCCTCGTCACCAGAGTATCCTCACTACCAGAGTATCCTCATCACCAGAGTATCTTCATCACCAGAGTATCTTCATCACCAGAGTATCTTCATCACCAGAGTATCCTCATCACCAGAGTATCTTCATCACCAGAGTATCCTCATCACCAGAGTATCCTCATCACCAGAGTGTCTTCATCAACAGAGTATCCTCATCAACAGAGTATCCTCATCACCAGATGATCCTCATCATCAGAGCATCCTCATCACCATAATATTTGTATCACCAGATTGTCCACATCACCAGAGTATCTTCATCAACAGAGTATCCTCATCACCAGACTTTCTTCATCACCAGATGATCCTCATAATCAGAGTATCCTCATCACCAGAGTATCTTCATCAACAGACTTATCCTCATCAACAGAGTATCCTCTTCACGAGAGTATCCTCATCACCAGAGTATCCTCACCACCAGAGTATCCTCTTCACCAGAGTATCCTCATCACCAGAGTATCCTCACCACCATAGTATCCTCATCACCAGATTATCATCATCACCAGAGTATCTACATCACCAGAGTATCCTCATCAACAGAGTATCTTCATCACCAGAGTATGCTCATCACCTGAGTATCTTCATCACCAGAGTATCTTCATCAACAGAGTATCCTCATCAACAGAGTATCCTCATCACCAGATGATCCTCATCATCAGAGTATCCTCACCACCAGAGTATCCTCAGCAACAGAGTATCTTCATCACCAGAGTATCCTCGTCACCAGAGTATCCTCACCACCAGAGTATCCTCATCACCAGAGTATCCTCATCACCAGAGTATCTCATCACCAGAGTATCCTCATCACCAGAGTATCTTCATCACCAGAGTATCTTCATCAACAGAGTATCTTCATCACCAGAGTATCTCATCACCAGAGTATCCTCATCACCAGAGTATCTTCATCACCAGAGTATCCTCATCACAGAGTATCCTCATCACCAGAGTATCCTCATCACCAGAGTATCCTCACACCAGAGTATCTTCATCACCAGAGTATCTTCATCAACAGAGTATCTTCATCACCAGAGTATCTTCATCAACAGAGTATCTTCATCAACAGAGTATCCTCATCACCAGAGTATCCTCATCACCAGAGTATCCTTCATCACCAGAGTATCCTCATCCACCAGAGTATCTTTCATCACAGAGTATCCTCATCACAGAGTATCTTCATCACCAGAGTATCCTCTCACACAGAGTATCCTCATCACCAGAGTATCTTCCATCACCAGAGTATCCTCATCACCAGAGTATCCTCATCACCAGAGTATCCTCATCACCAGAGTATCCTCATCATCCAGAGTATCCTCATCACCAGAGTATCCTCATCACCAGAGTATCATCGTCACCAGAGTATCCTCACCACCAGAGTATCCTCATCACCACAGTATCTTCATCACCAGAGTATCCTCATCCACCAGAGTATCCTCATCACCAGAGTATCTTCATCACCAGAGTATCTCATCACCAGAGTATCTCATCACCAGAGGTATGCTCATCACAGAGTATCCTTCATCAACCAGAGTATCCTCATCACAGATGATCCTCATCATCAGAGTATCCTCACCACCAGAGTATCCTCAGCACAGAGTATCTTCATCACCAGAGTATCCTCGTCACCAGAGTATCCTCACCACAGAGTATCCTCATCACCAGAGTATCCTCATCACCAGAGTATCTACATCACCAGAGTATCCTCATCACCAGAGTATCTCATCACCAGAGTATCTTCATCACCAGAGTATCTTCATCACCAGAGTATGCTCATCACCTGAGTATCTTCATCACCAGAGGATCTTCATCAACAGAGTATCCCTCATCACAGAGGATCCTCATCACCAGATGATCCTCATCAACAGAGTATCCTCACCACCAGAGTATCTTCATCACAGAGTATCTTCATCAACAGAGTATCTTCATCACCAGAGTATCTTCATCACCAGAGTATCCTCATCACCAGAGTATCTTCATCAACAGAGTATCCTCATCACCAGAGTATCCTCACTCACCAGAGTATCCTCATCACCAGAGTATCTTCATCACCAGAGTATCCTTCATCAACAGAGTATCCTCATCACCAGAGTATCCTCATCACCAGAGTATCCTCATACACCAGAGTATCTATCATCACCAGAGTATCATTCATCACCAGAGTATCTACATCACCAGATTATCCTCATCACCAGAGTATCCTCATCAACCAGAGTAATCCTCATCACCAGAGTATCCTCATCACCAGAGTATCCTCATCACCAGAGCATCTCATCACCAGAGTATCCTTCATCATCAGAGTATCCTCATCACCAGAGTATCTTCATCAACAGAGTATCCTCATCAACCAGAGTATCCTCATCACCAGAGTATCCTCATCACCAGAGTATCTTCATCACCAGAGTATCTTCATCAACAGAGTATCCTCATCACCAGAGTATCCTCATCACCAGAGTATCCTCACCACCAGAGTATACTCATCAACAGAGTATCTTTATCACCAGAGTATGCTCGCCACCAGAGCATCCTCTTCACCAGAGTATCCTCTTCAGCAGAGTATCCTCATCACCAGATTATCATCATCACCAGAGTATCTACATCACCAGATTATCATCATCACCAGAGTATCTACATCACCAGAGTATCTCCATCACCAGATTATCCTCATCAACAGAGTATCCTCTTCACCAGAGTATCCTCACCACCAGAGTATCCTCCTCACCAGAGTATCCTCCTCACCAGAGTATCCTCATCACCAGAGTATCCTCATCACCAGAGTATCTTCATCAACAGAGTATCCTCATTAACAGAGTATCCTCATCACCAGATGATCCTCATCACCAGAGTATCCTCATCACCAGAGTATGCTCATCACCTGAGTATCTTCATCACCAGAGGATCTTCATCAACAGAGTATCCTCCTCAACAGAGTATCCTCATCACCAGATGATCCTCATCATCAGAGTATCCTCACCACCAGAGTATCCTTCATCACCAGAGTATCTCATCAACAGAGTATCTTCATCACCAGAGTATCCTCAGCAACAGAGTATCCTCATCACCAGAGTATCCTTCATCACCAGAGTATCTCATCAACAGAGTATCCTCAGTCACCAGAGTATCCTCATTCACCAGAGTATCCTCATCACCAGAGTATTCATCATCACCAGAGTATCCTACATCACCAGAGTATCCTCATCACACAGAGTATTGTGATGGAATATTTCTTTGAATAGTCGGGAGAAGAGTTTAAAATGCTTTCTCTTAATGTCAAAATGAAACAGAGTCTTGATGAAGGATTAAAGTTATAATAGTCCATTTATTTGCCTGCAGGCAAGAGAGACAGTCTCACAAACACAACACCATCCTCTGTAAGAGATGCTCTGACCACATAGTCAAATGCATGTACATTTATACCCCGATAGCCAGCAGGCTGTTATCTCGATCGTAAACAGAATAATCGCAGGAGGACAGGGAGAGAAAACAGTCAAAGCAGATGTCTTCCTTTGAAGCTTAGTATCCTGTGTTTAGACAAGCAGAAGACGCGTTTTTATGGCCAGTACACAAATCTCTTTATCAGTTGCCCCACAATAAACCCTGTTTACATCCAGCCCGATGCTTCCTTTGAAGTCACCGTGACCTGGAGAGAAAGTTAGTTCACAGTATTGTAAAAAGAGAAAAAGCCTGTTTACCATCACACATCAGGTTGTCTAAGACAGGTCGTGTCCTTCCTCTACTGAAAATCAAAGGACCCTGGACCCTCAGTGTGATCCGTCTTTAGAGACGGAAAACAATGCAAAAGATATCAGATAACATAAAACAACAGATAACAAGCCATCTGGCTTTCTAAACTAATAGACTCATCTAATGAAATGTGTTTGAGGCCTGCAAGGTAAAAGACTACATTCTTTAACCCCTAAAGCATAAGACTGACACATTTTTCCCATAACATTCCACTCTTTGATTATATAGTAATCACAAAATATAGTAAAAATGTAAAAATATAACTAGAGAACAAAAGGGTCGACTGCCTTTGTCTCAATCAGACCCCAGAGGATTATTCTGCCCCTGTCTTGACAGGTCTGTTCCTAGCTAGTTCATGAAAGAAACATAAAACAAATCAAACCGAAAACACATTAGTCAATTACACAGTTGATATTTCAAAAATCTGTTTTTTTTGTGGACAACAAAATTCCATAAATGTAGTAGGCAATATAATTCAATTAACACAAAAGAGTATATAAATCAACACTGTCATCAGACCTGCGCATCAGAATCATCAAAGGAGTCAGTGTCGCTGTCAAAGTCGTCCGCATAGTCAGTAATAGGAAACAAGTCAAGTTGTTGGTCGTTAGTTGTCATACGACAATACATAGTCGACTGTTTGGTGAAGAACTGAGAGATCATGTTTCTGAGTAGTGGGATTACACAAAGTACAAATACAAAGAAAGCACTTATGATAATGGCTGCTTGTATCAAAATCCCCTTCCATGAGTACCATAAACCTGTAAGCCAGTCTGGTCGTGGAGTACCATCTTTAACCATCGCTTCCTGTATTTTAGTGATGTTGTGAATTGCTTGTGCAATGATATGACCATCAGCGTCATTTTCTGGAATAAAAGTACAACAGTATTCCCCAACAATAGCACAAACGCCACCCCGTGGTGCCGTCAGTTGATCTAAAACCATTCTATTTTGCATTACCATCAGGCGCAGGCCAGTCAATTCTTCAGTGGTTCCTGTGAACGCTGCAAGAGTGTAGTTCAGGAAGCTCTTTAGTCGGTAATCAATAGTTTCTAAACGTAACATGTTCTTTGCTACTCCAAATGAGGGAACAGTGAAAGGACAATTTTGGCGCCGACGCTCCTGTGTTTGAATTCTTTCGGGACGTCTGAACCCCAAACTGAGTCATGCGGTTTGAATTCCAAGTCGCGAGGAAAACGTGTTGTAGGCGCCTCTGATATTATTATTGTGTGGTCGGATATTGATACTGGAGCGCAAACTCCCTCCCAATCTGGAGGTAATACAACATACACTGTGTGACCACAGAGCCACCACCCATTTGTAACCGGATATGTTCCGTCTTTCCCGGGAATCACTGAGTAGTGTGCTAGAGAGCATTTAACTCCTTTTGGGCAGTCCGCTGTATCTCGTGCCACATATGTCCACCTTTGACATGCAAACCGTTGCAGGTAAAATGGAACTTGCGTGCAGTCCTCAGCTAGTGAGCAGTCCTCAATGCCCCCTAGTTGCATGCACCTCCTTATAGAAGCAGCTGTTATATTACCTGTGCTATTTGCACACGAAAGACGGTAGGGCGCACTGTATTTGCCCTCGGGGGTCATCCATGGTGACAGCTGGATAATTGGATGTGTCGCCGAATAGGGAACAGTCTTCGTCCCTAGCAATAACTGCCCCTATGAAAGTTACGTTACATATAGAAGGGAAGTCGGCCTACTGATTTTGAGCCCTTATGTGCAAAACAAAATGTAAAGTTCAAGTGTGGTGCATACTGTACGTGCGATGCTTGGAATT
>JAFEUB010001673.1:0-45431 GCA_024529925.1 Ophthalmolycus amberensis
CAGAGCATCCTCATCACCAGAGTATCTTCATCAACAGAGTATCCTCATCACCAGAGTATCTTCATCACCAGAGTATCCTCATCATCAGAGTATCCTCATCACCAGAGTATCTTCATCAACAGAGTATCCTCATCACCAGAGTATCCTCATCACCAGAGTATCCTCATCACCAGAGTATCATCATCACCAGAGTATCTACATCACCAGAGTATCCTCATCAACAGAGTATCCTCATCACCAGAGTATCCTCACCACCAGAGTATCCTCTTCACCAGAGTATCCTCATCACCAGAGTGTCCTCATCACCAGATTATCATCATCACCAGAGTATCTACATCACCAGATTATCATCATCACCAGAGTATCTACATCACCAGAGTATCCTCATCAACAGAGTATCTTCATCACCAGAGTATCTTCATCAACAGAGTATCTTCATCACCAGAGTATGCTCATCACCTGAGTATCTTCATCACCAGAGTATCTTCATCAACAGAGTATCCTCATCAACAGAGTATCCTCATCACCAGATGATCCTCATCATCAGAGTATCCTCACCACCAGAGTATCCTCAGCAACAGAGTATCTTCATCACCAGAGTATCCTCGTCACCAGAGTATCCTCACCACCAGAGTATCCTCATCACCAGAGTATCCTCATCACCAGA
Source organism: Ophthalmolycus amberensis (assembly GCA_024529925.1). Lineage (NCBI taxonomy): Eukaryota > Metazoa > Chordata > Actinopteri > Perciformes > Zoarcidae > Ophthalmolycus > Ophthalmolycus amberensis. The sequence goes on from JAFEUB010001673.1 coordinate 668, forward strand.
GTATCTTCATCACCAGAGTATCTTCATCAACAGAGTATCCTCATCAACAGAGTATCCTCATCACCAGAGTATCCTCACCACCAGAGTATCCTCATCACCAGATTATCATCATCACCAGAGTATCTACATCACCAGAGTATCCTCATCACCAGAGTATCTTCATCACCAGAGTATCTTCATCAACAGAGTATCTTCATCACCAGAGTATGCTCATCACCTGAGTATCTTCATCACCAGAGGATCTTCATCAACAGAGTATCCTCATCAACAGAGTATCCTCATCACCAGATGATCCTCATCATCAGAGTATCCTCACCACCAGAGTATCTTCATCACCAGAGTATCTTCATCAACAGAGTATCTTCATCACCAGAGTATCCTCAGCAACAGAGTATCTTCATCACCAGAGTATCCTCTTCACCAGAGTATCCTCACCACCAGAGTATCCTCATCACCAGAGTATCCTCGCCACCAGAGCATCCTCTTCACCAGAGTATCCTCATCACAAGAGTATCCTCTTCACCAGAGTATCCCCTTCAGCAGAGTATCCCCATCACCAGAGTATCCTCATCACCAGAGTATCCTCATCACAAGAGTATCCTCTTCACCAGAGTATCCTCATCACCAGAGTATCCTCATCACCAGAGTATCCTCGTCACCAGAGTATCCTCACCACCAGAGTATCCTCATCACCACAGTATCTTCATCACCAGAGTATCCTCATCACCAGATTATCATCATCACCAGAGTATCTACATCACCAGAGTATCCTCATCAACAGAGTATCTTCATCACCAGAGTATACTCATCAACAGAGTATCTTCATCACCAGAGTATCCTCGTCACCAGAGTATCCTCACCACCAGAGTATACTCATCAACAGAGTATCTTCATCACCAGAGTATCCTCATCACCAGATTATCATCATCACCAGAGTATCTACATCACCAGATTATCATCATCACCAGAGTATCTACATCACCAGAGTATCCTCATCACCAGATTATCCTCACCACCAGAGTATCCTCTTCACCAGAGTATCCTCATCACCAGAGTGTCCTCATCACCAGATTATCATCATCACCAGAGTATCTACATCACCAGATTATCATCATCACCAGAGTATCTACATCACCAGAGTATCCTCATCAACAGAGTATCTTCATCACCAGAGTATCTTCATCAACAGAGTATCTTCATCACCAGAGTATGCTCATCACCTGAGTATCTTCATCACCAGAGTATCTTCATCAACAGAGTATCCTCATCAACAGAGTATCCTCATCACCAGATGATCCTCATCATCAGAGTATCCTCACCACCAGAGTATCCTCAGCAACAGAGTATCTTCATCACCAGAGTATCCTCGTCACCAGAGTATCCTCACCACCAGAGTATCCTCATCACCAGAGTATCCTCATCACCAGAGTATCTTCATCACCAGAGTATCTTCATCAACAGAGTATCCTCATCAACAGAGTATCCTCATCACCAGAGTATCCTCACCACCAGAGTATCCTCATCACCAGATTATCATCATCACCAGAGTATCTACATCACCAGAGTATCCTCATCACCAGAGTATCTTCATCACCAGAGTATCTTCATCAACAGAGTATCTTCATCACCAGAGTATGCTCATCACCTGAGTATCTTCATCACCAGAGGATCTTCATCAACAGAGTATCCTCATCAACAGAGTATCCTCATCACCAGATGATCCTCATCATCAGAGTATCCTCACCACCAGAGTATCTTCATCACCAGAGTATCTTCATCAACAGAGTATCTTCATCACCAGAGTATCCTCAGCAACAGAGTATCTTCATCAACAGAGTATCTTCATCACCAGAGTATCCTCAGCAACAGAGTATCTTCATCACCAGAGTATCCTCGTCACCAGAGTATCCTCTTCACCAGAGTATCCTCACCACCAGAGTATCCTCATCACCAGAGTATCCTCGCCACCAGAGCATCCTCTTCACCAGAGTATCCTCTTCAGCAGAGTATCCTCATCACCAGAGTATCCTCATCACAAGAGTATCCTCTTCACCAGAGTATCCCCTTCAGCAGAGTATCCCCATCACCAGAGTATCCTCATCACCAGAGTATCCTCATCACAAGAGTATCCTCTTCACCAGAGTATCCTCATCACCAGAGTATCCTCATCACCAGAGTATCCTCGTCACCAGAGTATCCTCACCACCAGAGTATCCTCATCACCACAGTATCTTCATCACCAGAGTATCCTCATCACCAGATTATCATCATCACCAGAGTATCTACATCACCAGAGTATCCTCATCAACAGAGTATCTTCATCACCAGAGTATACTCATCAACAGAGTATCTTCATCACCAGAGTATCCTCGTCACCAGAGTATCCTCACCACCAGAGTATACTCATCAACAGAGTATCTTTATCACCAGAGTAGGCTCGCCACCAGAGCATCCTCTTCACCAGAGTATCCTCTTCAGCAGAGTATCCTCATCACCAGATTATCATCATCACCAGAGTATCTACATCACCAGATTATCATCATCACCAGAGTATCTACATCACCAGAGTATCCTCATCACCAGATTATCCTCATCAACAGAGTATCCTCTTCACCAGAGTATCCTCACCACCAGAGTATCCTCCTCACCAGAGTATCCTCCTCACCAGAGTATCCTCATCACCAGAGTATCCTCATCACCAGAGTATCTTCATCAACAGAGTATCCTCATTAACAGAGTATCCTCATCACCAGATGATCCTCATCACCAGAGTATCCTCATCACCAGAGTATCCTCACCACCAGAGTATCCTCGTCACCAGAGTATCCTCGCCACCAGAGCATCCTCTTCACCAGAGTATCCTCGCCACCAGAGCATCCTCTTCACCAGAGTATCCTCTTCAGCAGAGTATCCTCATCACCAGATTATCATCATCACCAGAGTATCTACATCACCAGATTATCATCATCACCAGAGTATCCTCACCACCAGAGCATCCTCTTCACCAGAGTAACCTCTTCAGCAGAGTATCCTCATCACCAGAGCATTCTCATCACCAGAGTATCCTCATCATCAGAGTATCCTCATCACCAGAGTATCTTCACCAACAGAGTATCCTCATCAACAGAGTATCCTCTTCACCAGAGTATCCTCACCACCAGAGTATTTTCATCACCAGAGTATCTTCATCAACAGAGTATCTTCATCACCAGAGTATCCTCATCAACAGAGTATCTTCATCACCAGAGTATCCTCGTCACCAGAGTATCCTCACCACCAGAGTATCTTCATCACCAGAGTATCCTCGTCACCAGAGTATCCTCACTACCAGAGTATCCTCATCACCAGAGTATCTTCATCACCAGAGTATCTTCATCACCAGAGTATCTTCATCACCAGAGTATCCTCATCACCAGAGTATCTTCATCACCAGAGTATCCTCATCACCAGAGTATCCTCATCACCAGAGTGTCTTCATCAACAGAGTATCCTCATCAACAGAGTATCCTCATCACCAGATGATCCTCATCATCAGAGCATCCTCATCACCATAATATTTGTATCACCAGATTGTCCACATCACCAGAGTATCTTCATCAACAGAGTATCCTCATCACCAGACTTTCTTCATCACCAGATGATCCTCATAATCAGAGTATCCTCATCACCAGAGTATCTTCATCAACAGACTATCCTCATCAACAGGGTATCCTCTTCACGAGAGTATCCTCATCACCAGAGTATCCTCACCACCAGAGTATCCTCTTCACCAGAGTATCCTCATCACCAGAGTATCCTCACCACCATAGTATCCTCATCACCAGATTATCATCATCACCAGAGTATCTACATCACCAGAGTATCCTCATCAACAGAGTATCTTCATCACCAGAGTATGCTCATCACCTGAGTATCTTCATCACCAGAGTATCTTCATCAACAGAGTATCCTCATCAACAGAGTATCCTCATCACCAGATGATCCTCATCACCAGAGTATCCTCATCACCAGAGTATCCTCACCACCAGAGTATCCTCGTCACCAGAGTATCCTCGCCACCAGAGCATCCTCTTCACCAGAGTATCCTCGCCACCAGAGCATCCTCTTCACCAGAGTATCCTCTTCAGCAGAGTATCCTCATCACCAGATTATCATCATCACCAGAGTATCTACATCACCAGATTATCATCATCACCAGAGTATCCTCACCACCAGAGCATCCTCTTCACCAGAGTAACCTCTTCAGCAGAGTATCCTCATCACCAGAGCATTCTCATCACCAGAGTATCCTCATCATCAGAGTATCCTCATCACCAGAGTATCTTCACCAACAGAGTATCCTCATCAACAGAGTATCCTCTTCACCAGAGTATCCTCACCACCAGAGTATTTTCATCACCAGAGTATCTTCATCAACAGAGTATCTTCATCACCAGAGTATCCTCATCAACAGAGTATCTTCATCACCAGAGTATCCTCGTCACCAGAGTATCCTCACCACCAGAGTATCTTCATCACCAGAGTATCCTCGTCACCAGAGTATCCTCACTACCAGAGTATCCTCATCACCAGAGTATCTTCATCACCAGAGTATCTTCATCACCAGAGTATCTTCATCACCAGAGTATCCTCATCACCAGAGTATCTTCATCACCAGAGTATCCTCATCACCAGAGTATCCTCATCACCAGAGTGTCTTCATCAACAGAGTATCCTCATCAACAGAGTATCCTCATCACCAGATGATCCTCATCATCAGAGCATCCTCATCACCATAATATTTGTATCACCAGATTGTCCACATCACCAGAGTATCTTCATCAACAGAGTATCCTCATCACCAGACTTTCTTCATCACCAGATGATCCTCATAATCAGAGTATCCTCATCACCAGAGTATCTTCATCAACAGACTATCCTCATCAACAGGGTATCCTCTTCACGAGAGTATCCTCATCACCAGAGTATCCTCACCACCAGAGTATCCTCTTCACCAGAGTATCCTCATCACCAGAGTATCCTCACCACCATAGTATCCTCATCACCAGATTATCATCATCACCAGAGTATCTACATCACCAGAGTATCCTCATCAACAGAGTATCTTCATCACCAGAGTATGCTCATCACCTGAGTATCTTCATCACCAGAGTATCTTCATCAACAGAGTATCCTCATCAACAGAGTATCCTCATCACCAGATGATCCTCATCATCAGAGTATCCTCACCACCAGAGTATCCTCAGCAACAGAGTATCTTCATCACCAGAGTATCCTCGTCACCAGAGTATCCTCACCACCAGAGTATCCTCATCACCAGAGTATCCTCATCACCAGAGTATCTACATCACCAGAGTATCCTCATCACCAGAGTATCTTCATCACCAGAGTATCTTCATCAACAGAGTATCTTCATCACCAGAGTATGCTCATCACCTGAGTATCTTCATCACCAGAGGATCTTCATCAACAGAGTATCCTCATCAACAGAGTATCCTCATCACCAGATGATCCTCATCATCAGAGTATCCTCACCACCAGAGTATCTTCATCACCAGAGTATCTTCATCAACAGAGTATCTTCATCACCAGAGTATCCTCAGCAACAGAGTATCTTCATCAACAGAGTATCTTCATCACCAGAGTATCCTCAGCAACAGAGTATCTTCATCACCAGAGTATCCTCGTCACCAGAGTATCTTCATCACCAGAGTATCTTCATCAACAGAGTATCCTCATCACCAGAGTATCCTCACCACCAGAGTATCCTCATCACCAGATTATCATCATCACCAGAGTATCTACATCACCAGAGTATCCTCATCACCAGAGTATCTTCATCACCAGAGTATCTTCATCAACAGAGTATCTTCATCACCAGAGTATGCTCATCACCTGAGTATCTTCATCACCAGAGGATCTTCATCACCAGATTATCCTCACCACCAGAGTATCCTCTTCACCAGAGTATCCTCATCACCAGAGTGTCCTCATCACCAGATTATCATCATCACCAGAGTATCTACATCACCAGATTATCATCATCACCAGAGTATCTACATCACCAGAGTATCCTCATCAACAGAGTATCTTCATCACCAGAGTATCTTCATCAACAGAGTATCTTCATCACCAGAGTATGCTCATCACCTGAGTATCTTCATCACCAGAGTATCTTCATCAACAGAGTATCCTCATCACCAGAGTATCTTCATCACCAGAGTATCTTCATCAACAGAGTATCTTCATCACCAGAGTATGCTCATCACCTGAGTATCTTCATCACCAGAGGATCTTCATCAACAGAGTATCCTCATCAACAGAGTATCCTCATCACCAGATGATCCTCATCAACAGAGTATCTTCATCACCAGAGTATGCTCATCACCTGAGTATCTTCATCACCAGAGGATCTTCATCAACAGAGTATCCTCATCAACAGAGTATCCTCATCACCAGATGATCCTCATCATCAGAGTATCCTCACCACCAGAGTATCTTCATCACCAGATTATCATCATCACCAGAGTATCTACATCACCAGAGTATCCTCATCACCAGAGTATCTTCATCACCAGATTATCATCATCACCAGAGTATCTACATCACCAGAGTATCCTCATCACCAGAGTATCTTCATCACCAGAGTATCTTCATCAACAGAGTATCTTCATCACCAGAGTATGCTCATCACCTGAGTATCTTCATCACCAGAGGATCTTCATCACCAGATTATCCTCACCACCAGAGTATCCTCTTCACCAGAGTATCCTCATCACCAGAGTGTCCTCATCACCAGATTATCATCATCACCAGAGTATCTACATCACCAGATTATCATCATCACCAGAGTATCTACATCACCAGAGTATCCTCATCAACAGAGTATCTTCATCACCAGAGTATCTTCATCAACAGAGTATCTTCATCACCAGAGTATGCTCATCACCTGAGTATCTTCATCACCAGAGTATCTTCATCAACAGAGTATCCTCATCAACAGAGTATCCTCATCACCAGATGATCCTCATCATCAGAGTATCCTCACCACCAGAGTATCCTCAGCAACAGAGTATCTTCATCACCAGAGTATCCTCGTCACCAGAGTATCCTCACCACCAGAGTATCCTCATCACCAGAGTATCCTCATCACCAGAGTATCTTCATCACCAGAGTATCTTCATCAACAGAGTATCCTCATCAACAGAGTATCCTCATCACCAGAGTATCCTCACCACCAGAGTATCCTCATCACCAGATTATCATCATCACCAGAGTATCTACATCACCAGAGTATCCTCATCACCAGAGTATCTTCATCACCAGAGTATCTTCATCAACAGAGTATCTTCATCACCAGAGTATGCTCATCACCTGAGTATCTTCATCACCAGAGGATCTTCATCAACAGAGTATCCTCATCAACAGAGTATCCTCATCACCAGATGATCCTCATCATCAGAGTATCCTCACCACCAGAGTATCTTCATCACCAGAGTATCTTCATCAACAGAGTATCTTCATCACCAGAGTATCCTCAGCAACAGAGTATCTTCATCAACAGAGTATCTTCATCACCAGAGTATCCTCAGCAACAGAGTATCTTCATCACCAGAGTATCCTCGTCACCAGAGTATCCTCTTCACCAGAGTATCCTCACCACCAGAGTATCCTCATCACCAGAGTATCCTCGCCACCAGAGCATCCTCTTCACCAGAGTATCCTCTTCAGCAGAGTATCCTCATCACCAGAGTATCCTCATCACAAGAGTATCCTCTTCACCAGAGTATCCCCTTCAGCAGAGTATCCCCATCACCAGAGTATCCTCATCACCAGAGTATCCTCATCACAAGAGTATCCTCTTCACCAGAGTATCCTCATCACCAGAGTATCCTCACCACCATAGTATCCTCATCACCAGATTATCATCATCACCAGAGTATCTACATCACCAGAGTATCCTCATCAACAGAGTATCTTCATCACCAGAGTATGCTCATCACCTGAGTATCTTCATCACCAGAGTATCTTCATCAACAGAGTATCCTCATCAACAGAGTATCCTCATCACCAGATGATCCTCATCATCAGAGTATCCTCACCACCAGAGTATCCTCAGCAACAGAGTATCTTCATCACCAGAGTATCCTCGTCACCAGAGTATCCTCACCACCAGAGTATCCTCATCACCAGAGTATCCTCATCACCAGAGTATCTACATCACCAGAGTATCCTCATCACCAGAGTATCTTCATCACCAGAGTATCTTCATCAACAGAGTATCTTCATCACCAGAGTATGCTCATCACCTGAGTATCTTCATCACCAGAGGATCTTCATCAACAGAGTATCCTCATCAACAGAGTATCCTCATCACCAGATGATCCTCATCATCAGAGTATCCTCACCACCAGAGTATCTTCATCACCAGAGTATCTTCATCAACAGAGTATCTTCATCACCAGAGTATCCTCAGCAACAGAGTATCTTCATCAACAGAGTATCTTCATCACCAGAGTATCCTCAGCAACAGAGTATCTTCATCACCAGAGTATCCTCGTCACCAGAGTATCTTCATCACCAGAGTATCTTCATCAACAGAGTATCCTCATCACCAGAGTATCCTCACCACCAGAGTATCCTCATCACCAGATTATCATCATCACCAGAGTATCTACATCACCAGAGTATCCTCATCACCAGAGTATCTTCATCACCAGAGTATCTTCATCAACAGAGTATCTTCATCACCAGAGTATGCTCATCACCTGAGTATCTTCATCACCAGAGGATCTTCATCACCAGATTATCCTCACCACCAGAGTATCCTCTTCACCAGAGTATCCTCATCACCAGAGTGTCCTCATCACCAGATTATCATCATCACCAGAGTATCTACATCACCAGATTATCATCATCACCAGAGTATCTACATCACCAGAGTATCCTCATCAACAGAGTATCTTCATCACCAGAGTATCTTCATCAACAGAGTATCTTCATCACCAGAGTATGCTCATCACCTGAGTATCTTCATCACCAGAGTATCTTCATCAACAGAGTATCCTCATCACCAGAGTATCTTCATCACCAGAGTATCTTCATCAACAGAGTATCTTCATCACCAGAGTATGCTCATCACCTGAGTATCTTCATCACCAGAGGATCTTCATCAACAGAGTATCCTCATCAACAGAGTATCCTCATCACCAGATGATCCTCATCAACAGAGTATCTTCATCACCAGAGTATGCTCATCACCTGAGTATCTTCATCACCAGAGGATCTTCATCAACAGAGTATCCTCATCAACAGAGTATCCTCATCACCAGATGATCCTCATCATCAGAGTATCCTCACCACCAGAGTATCTTCATCACCAGATTATCATCATCACCAGAGTATCTACATCACCAGAGTATCCTCATCACCAGAGTATCTTCATCACCAGATTATCATCATCACCAGAGTATCTACATCACCAGAGTATCCTCATCACCAGAGTATCTTCATCACCAGAGTATCTTCATCAACAGAGTATCTTCATCACCAGAGTATGCTCATCACCTGAGTATCTTCATCACCAGAGGATCTTCATCACCAGATTATCCTCACCACCAGAGTATCCTCTTCACCAGAGTATCCTCATTACCAGAGTGTCCTCATCACCAGATTATCATCATCACCAGAGTATCTACATCACCAGATTATCATCATCACCAGAGTATCTACATCACCAGAGTATCCTCATCAACAGAGTATCTTCATCACCAGAGTATCTTCATCAACAGAGTATCTTCATCACCAGAGTATGCTCATCACCTGAGTATCTTCATCACCAGAGTATCTTCATCAACAGAGTATCCTCATCAACAGAGTATCCTCATCACCAGATGATCCTCATCATCAGAGTATCCTCACCACCAGAGTATCCTCAGCAACAGAGTATCTTCATCACCAGAGTATCCTCGTCACCAGAGTATCCTCACCACCAGAGTATCCTCATCACCAGAGTATCCTCATCACCAGAGTATCTTCATCACCAGAGTATCTTCATCAACAGAGTATCCTCATCAACAGAGTATCCTCATCACCAGAGTATCCTCACCACCAGAGTATCCTCATCACCAGATTATCATCATCACCAGAGTATCTACATCACCAGAGTATCCTCATCACCAGAGTATCTTCATCACCAGAGTATCTTCATCAACAGAGTATCTTCATCACCAGAGTATGCTCATCACCTGAGTATCTTCATCACCAGAGGATCTTCATCAACAGAGTATCCTCATCAACAGAGTATCCTCATCACCAGATGATCCTCATCATCAGAGTATCCTCACCACCAGAGTATCTTCATCACCAGAGTATCTTCATCAACAGAGTATCCTCATCACCAGAGTATCCTCGCCACCAGAGCATCCTCATTCACCAGAGTATCCTCATTCAGCAGAGTATCCTCATCACCAGAGTATCCTCATCACAAGAGTATCCTCATTCACCAGAGTATCCCCTTCAGCAGAGTATCCTCATCACCAGAGTATCCTCATCACCAGAGTATCCTCATCACAAGAGTATCCTCATTCACCAGAGTATCCTCATCACCAGAGTATCCTCATCACCAGAGTATCCTCGTCACCAGAGTATCCTCACCACCAGAGTATCCTCATCACCACAGTATCTTCATCACCAGAGTATCCTCATCACCAGATTATCATCATCACCAGAGTATCTACATCACCAGAGTATCCTCATCAACAGAGTATCTTCATCACCAGAGTATACTCATCAACAGAGTATCTTCATCACCAGAGTATCCTCAGTCACCAGAGTATCCTCACCACCAGAGTATACTCATCAACAGAGTATCTTTATCACCAGAGTATGCTCGCCACCAGAGCATCCTCTTCACCAGAGTATCCTCTTCAGCAGAGTATCCTCATCACCAGATTATCATCATCACCAGAGTATCTACATCACCAGATTATCATCATCACCAGAGTATCTACATCACCAGAGTATCCTCATCACCAGATTATCCTCATCAACAGAGTATCCTCTTCACCAGAGTATCCTCACCACCAGAGTATCCTCCTCACCAGAGTATCCTCCTCACCAGAGTATCCTCATCACCAGAGTATCCTCATCACCAGAGTATCTTCATCAACAGAGTATCCTCATTAACAGAGTATCCTCATCACCAGATGATCCTCATCACCAGAGTATCCTCATCACCAGAGTATCCTCATCACAAGAGTATCCTCACCACCAGAGTATCCTCGTCACCAGAGTATCCTCGCCACCAGAGCATCCTCTTCACCAGAGTATCCTCGCCACCAGAGCATCCTCTTCACCAGAGTATCCTCTTCAGCAGAGTATCCTCATCACCAGATTATCATCATCACCAGAGTATCCTCATCACCAGATTATCATCATCACCAGAGTATCTACATCACCAGATTATCATCATCACCAGAGTATCTACATCACCAGATTATCCTCATCACCAGAGTATCCTCACCACCAGAGCATCCTCTTCACCAGAGTATCCTCTTCAGCAGAGTATCCTCATCACCAGAGCATTCTCATCACCAGAGTATCCTCATCATCAGAGTATCCTCATCACCAGAGTATCTTCACCAACAGAGTATCCTCATCAACAGAGTATCCTCTTCACCAGAGTATCCTCACCACCAGAGTATTTTCATCACCAGAGTATCTTCATCAACAGAGTATCTTCATCACCAGAGTATCCTCATCAACAGAGTATCTTCATCACCAGAGTATCCTCGTCACCAGAGTATCCTCACCACCAGAGTATCTTCATCACCAGAGTATCCTCGTCACCAGAGTATCCTCACTACCAGAGTATCCTCATCACCAGAGTATCTTCATCACCAGAGTATCTTCATCACCAGAGTATCTTCATCACCAGAGTATCCTCATCACCAGAGTATCTTCATCACCAGAGTATCCTCATCACCAGAGTATCCTCATCACCAGAGTGTCTTCATCAACAGAGTATCCTCATCAACAGAGTATCCTCACTACCAGAGTATCCTCATCACCAGAGTATCTTCATCACCAGAGTATCTTCATCACCAGAGGATCTTCATCAACAGAGTATCCTCATCAACAGAGTATCCTCATCACCAGATGATCCTCATCAACAGAGTATCTTCATCACCAGAGTATGCTCATCACCTGAGTATCTTCATCACCAGAGGATCTTCATCAACAGAGTATCCTCATCAACAGAGTATCCTCATCACCAGATGATCCTCATCATCAGAGTATCCTCACCACCAGAGTATCTTCATCACCAGATTATCATCATCACCAGAGTATCTACATCACCAGAGTATCCTCATCACCAGAGTATCTTCATCACCAGATTATCATCATCACCAGAGTATCTACATCACCAGAGTATCCTCATCACCAGAGTATCTTCATCACCAGAGTATCTTCATCAACAGAGTATCTTCATCACCAGAGTATGCTCATCACCTGAGTATCTTCATCACCAGAGGATCTTCATCACCAGATTATCCTCACCACCAGAGTATCCTCTTCACCAGAGTATCCTCATCACCAGAGTGTCCTCATCACCAGATTATCATCATCACCAGAGTATCTACATCACCAGATTATCATCATCACCAGAGTATCTACATCACCAGAGTATCCTCATCAACAGAGTATCTTCATCACCAGAGTATCTTCATCAACAGAGTATCTTCATCACCAGAGTATGCTCATCACCTGAGTATCTTCATCACCAGAGTATCTTCATCAACAGAGTATCCTCATCAACAGAGTATCCTCATCACCAGATGATCCTCATCATCAGAGTATCCTCACCACCAGAGTATCCTCAGCAACAGAGTATCTTCATCACCAGAGTATCCTCGTCACCAGAGTATCCTCACCACCAGAGTATCCTCATCACCAGAGTATCCTCATCACCAGAGTATCTTCATCACCAGAGTATCTTCATCAACAGAGTATCCTCATCAACAGAGTATCCTCATCACCAGAGTATCCTCACCACCAGAGTATCCTCATCACCAGATTATCATCATCACCAGAGTATCTACATCACCAGAGTATCCTCATCACCAGAGTATCTTCATCACCAGAGTATCTTCATCAACAGAGTATCTTCATCACCAGAGTATGCTCATCACCTGAGTATCTTCATCACCAGAGGATCTTCATCAACAGAGTATCCTCATCAACAGAGTATCCTCATCACCAGATGATCCTCATCATCAGAGTATCCTCACCACCAGAGTATCTTCATCACCAGAGTATCTTCATCAACAGAGTATCTTCATCACCAGAGTATCCTCAGCAACAGAGTATCTTCATCAACAGAGTATCTTCATCACCAGAGTATCCTCAGCAACAGAGTATCTTCATCACCAGAGTATCCTCGTCACCAGAGTATCCTCTTCACCAGAGTATCCTCACCACCAGAGTATCCTCATCACCAGAGTATCCTCGCCACCAGAGCATCCTCTTCACCAGAGTATCCTCTTCAGCAGAGTATCCTCATCACCAGAGTATCCTCATCACAAGAGTATCCTCTTCACCAGAGTATCCCCTTCAGCAGAGTATCCCCATCACCAGAGTATCCTCATCACCAGAGTATCCTCATCACAAGAGTATCCTCTTCACCAGAGTATCCTCATCACCAGAGTATCCTCATCACCAGAGTATCCTCGTCACCAGAGTATCCTCACCACCAGAGTATCCTCATCACCACAGTATCTTCATCACCAGAGTATCCTCATCACCAGATTATCATCATCACCAGAGTATCTACATCACCAGAGTATCCTCATCAACAGAGTATCTTCATCACCAGAGTATACTCATCAACAGAGTATCTTCATCACCAGAGTATCCTCGTCACCAGAGTATCCTCACCACCAGAGTATACTCATCAACAGAGTATCTTTATCACCAGAGTATGCTCGCCACCAGAGCATCCTCTTCACCAGAGTATCCTCTTCAGCAGAGTATCCTCATCACCAGATTATCATCATCACCAGAGTATCTACATCACCAGATTATCATCATCACCAGAGTATCTACATCACCAGAGTATCCTCATCACCAGATTATCCTCATCAACAGAGTATCCTCTTCACCAGAGTATCCTCACCACCAGAGTATCCTCCTCACCAGAGTATCCTCCTCACCAGAGTATCCTCATCACCAGAGTATCCTCATCACCAGAGTATCTTCATCAACAGAGTATCCTCATTAACAGAGTATCCTCATCACCAGATGATCCTCATCACCAGAGTATCCTCATCACCAGAGTATCCTCATCACAAGAGTATCCTCACCACCAGAGTATCCTCGTCACCAGAGTATCCTCGCCACCAGAGCATCCTCTTCACCAGAGTATCCTCGCCACCAGAGCATCCTCTTCACCAGAGTATCCTCTTCAGCAGAGTATCCTCATCACCAGATTATCATCATCACCAGAGTATCTACATCACCAGATTATCATCATCACCAGAGTATCTACATCACCAGATTATCCTCATCACCAGAGTATCCTCACCACCAGAGCATCCTCTTCACCAGAGTATCCTCTTCAGCAGAGTATCCTCATCACCAGAGCATTCTCATCACCAGAGTATCCTCATCATCAGAGTATCCTCATCACCAGAGTATCTTCACCAACAGAGTATCCTCATCAACAGAGTATCCTCTTCACCAGAGTATCCTCACCACCAGAGTATTTTCATCACCAGAGTATCTTCATCAACAGAGTATCTTCATCACCAGAGTATCCTCATCAACAGAGTATCTTCATCACCAGAGTATCCTCGTCACCAGAGTATCCTCACCACCAGAGTATCTTCATCACCAGAGTATCCTCGTCACCAGAGTATCCTCACTACCAGAGTATCCTCATCACCAGAGTATCTTCATCACCAGAGTATCTTCATCACCAGAGTATCTTCATCACCAGAGTATCCTCATCACCAGAGTATCTTCATCACCAGAGTATCCTCATCACCAGAGTATCCTCATCACCAGAGTGTCTTCATCAACAGAGTATCCTCATCAACAGAGTATCCTCATCACCAGATGATCCTCATCATCAGAGCATCCTCATCACCATAATATTTGTATCACCAGATTGTCCACATCACCAGAGTATCTTCATCAACAGAGTATCCTCATCACCAGACTTTCTTCATCACCAGATGATCCTCATAATCAGAGTATCCTCATCACCAGAGTATCTTCATCAACAGACTATCCTCATCAACAGAGTATCCTCTTCACGAGAGTATCCTCATCACCAGAGTATCCTCACCACCAGAGTATCCTCTTCACCAGAGTATCCTCATCACCAGAGTATCCTCACCACCATAGTATCCTCATCACCAGATTATCATCATCACCAGAGTATCTACATCACCAGAGTATCCTCATCAACAGAGTATCTTCATCACCAGAGTATGCTCATCACCTGAGTATCTTCATCACCAGAGTATCTTCATCAACAGAGTATCCTCATCAACAGAGTATCCTCATCACCAGATGATCCTCATCATCAGAGTATCCTCACCACCAGAGTATCCTCAGCAACAGAGTATCTTCATCACCAGAGTATCCTCGTCACCAGAGTATCCTCACCACCAGAGTATCCTCATCACCAGAGTATCCTCATCACCAGAGTATCTACATCACCAGAGTATCCTCATCACCAGAGTATCTTCATCACCAGAGTATCTTCATCAACAGAGTATCTTCATCACCAGAGTATGCTCATCACCTGAGTATCTTCATCACCAGAGGATCTTCATCAACAGAGTATCCTCATCAACAGAGTATCCTCATCACCAGATGATCCTCATCATCAGAGTATCCTCACCACCAGAGTATCTTCATCACCAGAGTATCTTCATCAACAGAGTATCTTCATCACCAGAGTATCTTCATCACCAGAGTATCCTCATCACCAGAGTATCCTCTTCACCAGAGTATCCTCACCACCAGAGTATCCTCATCACCAGAGTATCCTCGCCACCAGAGCATCCTCTTCACCAGAGTATCCTCTTCAGCAGAGTATCCTCATCACCAGAGTATCCTCATCACAAGAGTATCCTCTTCACCAGAGTATCCCCTTCAGCAGAGTATCCCCATCACCAGAGTATCCTCATCACCAGAGTATCCTCATCACAAGAGTATCCTCTTCACCAGAGTATCCTCATCACCAGAGTATCCTCATCACCAGAGTATCCTCGTCACCAGAGTATCCTCACCACCAGAGTATCCTCATCACCACAGTATCTTCATCACCAGAGTATCCTCATCACCAGATTATCATCATCACCAGAGTATCTACATCACCAGAGTATCCTCATCAACAGAGTATCTTCATCACCAGAGTATACTCATCAACAGAGTATCTTCATCACCAGAGTATCCTCGTCACCAGAGTATCCTCACCACCAGAGTATACTCATCAACAGAGTATCTTTATCACCAGAGTATGCTCGCCACCAGAGCATCCTCTTCACCAGAGTATCCTCTTCAGCAGAGTATCCTCATCACCAGATTATCATCATCACCAGAGTATCTACATCACCAGATTATCATCATCACCAGAGTATCTACATCACCAGAGTATCCTCATCACCAGATTATCCTCATCAACAGAGTATCCTCTTCACCAGAGTATCCTCACCACCAGAGTATCCTCCTCACCAGAGTATCCTCCTCACCAGAGTATCCTCATCACCAGAGTATCCTCATCACCAGAGTATCTTCATCAACAGAGTATCCTCATTAACAGAGTATCCTCATCACCAGAGTATCTTCATCACCAGAGTATCTTCATCAACAGAGTATCCTCATCAACAGAGTATCCTCATCACCAGAGTATCCTCACCACCAGAGTATCCTCATCACCAGATTATCATCATCACCAGAGTATCTACATCACCAGAGTATCCTCATCACCAGAGTATCTTCATCACCAGAGTATCTTCATCAACAGAGTATCTTCATCACCAGAGTATGCTCATCACCTGAGTATCTTCATCACCAGAGGATCTTCATCAACAGAGTATCCTCATCAACAGAGTATCCTCATCACCAGATGATCCTCATCATCAGAGTATCCTCACCACCAGAGTATCTTCATCACCAGAGTATCCTCAGCAACAGAGTATCTTCATCAACAGAGTATCTTCATCACCAGAGTATCCTCAGCAACAGAGTATCTTCATCACCAGAGTATCCTCGTCACCAGAGTATCCTCTTCACCAGAGTATCCTCACCACCAGAGTATCCTCATCACCAGAGTATCCTCGCCACCAGAGCATCCTCTTCACCAGAGTATCCTCTTCAGCAGAGTATCCTCATCACCAGAGTATCCTCATCACAAGAGTATCCTCTTCACCAGAGTATCCCCTTCAGCAGAGTATCCCCATCACCAGAGTATCCTCATCACCAGAGTATCCTCATCACAAGAGTATCCTCTTCACCAGAGTATCCCCTTCAGCAGAGTATCCCCATCACCAGAGTATCTTCATCACCAGAGTATCCTCATCACCAGATTATCATCATCACCAGAGTATCTACATCACCAGAGTATCCTCATCAACAGAGTATCTTCATCACCAGAGTATACTCATCAACAGAGTATCTTCATCACCAGAGTATCCTCGTCACCAGAGTATCCTCACCACCAGAGTATACTCATCAACAGAGTATCTTTATCACCAGAGTATGCTCGCCACCAGAGCATCCTCTTCACCAGAGTATCCTCTTCAGCAGAGTATCCTCATCACCAGATTATCATCATCACCAGAGTATCTACATCACCAGATTATCATCATCACCAGAGTATCTACATCACCAGAGTATCCTCATCACCAGATTATCCTCATCAACAGAGTATCCTCTTCACCAGAGTATCCTCACCACCAGAGTATCCTCCTCACCAGAGTATCCTCCTCACCAGAGTATCCTCATCACCAGAGTATCCTCATCACCAGAGTATCTTCATCAACAGAGTATCCTCATTAACAGAGTATCCTCATCACCAGATGATCCTCATCACCAGAGTATCCTCATCACCAGAGTATCCTCATCACAAGAGTATCCTCACCACCAGAGTATCCTCGTCACCAGAGTATCCTCGCCACCAGAGCATCCTCTTCACCAGAGTATCCTCGCCACCAGAGCATCCTCTTCACCAGAGTATCCTCTTCAGCAGAGTATCCTCATCACCAGATTATCATCATCACCAGAGTATCTACATCACCAGATTATCATCATCACCAGAGTATCTACATCACCAGATTATCCTCATCACCAGAGTATCCTCACCACCAGAGCATCCTCTTCACCAGAGTATCCTCTTCAGCAGAGTATCCTCATCACCAGAGCATTCTCATCACCAGAGTATCCTCATCATCAGAGTATCCTCATCACCAGAGTATCTTCACCAACAGAGTATCCTCATCAACAGAGTATCCTCTTCACCAGAGTATCCTCACCACCAGAGTATTTTCATCACCAGAGTATCTTCATCAACAGAGTATCTTCATCACCAGAGTATCCTCATCAACAGAGTATCTTCATCACCAGAGTATCCTCGGCACCAGAGTATCCTCACCACCAGAGTATCTTCATCACCAGAGTATCCTCGTCACCAGAGTATCCTCACTACCAGAGTATCCTCATCACCAGAGTATCTTCATCACCAGAGTATCTTCATCACCAGAGTATCTTCATCACCAGAGTATCCTCATCACCAGAGTATCTTCATCACCAGAGTATCCTCATCACCAGAGTATCCTCATCACCAGAGTGTCTTCATCAACAGAGTATCCTCATCAACAGAGTATCCTCATCACCAGATGATCCTCATCATCAGAGCATCCTCATCACCATAATATTTGTATCACCAGATTGTCCACATCACCAGAGTATCTTCATCAACAGAGTATCCTCATCACCAGACTTTCTTCATCACCAGATGATCCTCATAATCAGAGTATCCTCATCACCAGAGTATCTTCATCAACAGACTATCCTCATCAACAGAGTATCCTCTTCACGAGAGTATCCTCATCACCAGAGTATCCTCACCACCAGAGTATCCTCTTCACCAGAGTATCCTCATCACCAGAGTATCCTCACCACCATAGTATCCTCATCACCAGATTATCATCATCACCAGAGTATCTACATCACCAGAGTATCCTCATCAACAGAGTATCTTCATCACCAGAGTATGCTCATCACCTGAGTATCTTCATCACCAGAGTATCTTCATCAACAGAGTATCCTCATCAACAGAGTATCCTCATCACCAGATGATCCTCATCATCAGAGTATCCTCACCACCAGAGTATCCTCAGCAACAGAGTATCTTCATCACCAGAGTATCCTCGTCACCAGAGTATCCTCACCACCAGAGTATCCTCATCACCAGAGTATCCTCATCACCAGAGTATCTACATCACCAGAGTATCCTCATCACCAGAGTATCTTCATCACCAGAGTATCTTCATCAACAGAGTATCTTCATCACCAGAGTATGCTCATCACCTGAGTATCTTCATCACCAGAGGATCTTCATCAACAGAGTATCCTCATCAACAGAGTATCCTCATCACCAGATGATCCTCATCATCAGAGTATCCTCACCACCAGAGTATCTTCATCACCAGAGTATCTTCATCAACAGAGTATCTTCATCACCAGAGTATCTTCATCACCAGAGTATCCTCATCACCAGAGTATCCTCTTCACCAGAGTATCCTCACCACCAGAGTATCCTCATCACCAGAGTATCCTCGCCACCAGAGCATCCTCTTCACCAGAGTATCCTCTTCAGCAGAATATCCTCATCACCAGAGTATCCTCATCACAAGAGTATCCTCTTCACCAGAGTATCCCCTTCAGCAGAGTATCCCCATCACCAGAGTATCCTCATCACCAGAGTATCCTCATCACAAGAGTATCCTCTTCACCAGAGTATCCTCATCACCAGAGTATCCTCATCACCAGAGTATCCTCGTCACCAGAGTATCCTCACCACCAGAGTATCCTCATCACCACAGTATCTTCATCACCAGAGTATCCTCATCACCAGATTATCATCATCACCAGAGTATCTACATCACCAGAGTATCCTCATCAACAGAGTATCTTCATCACCAGAGTATACTCATCAACAGAGTATCTTCATCACCAGAGTATCCTCGTCACCAGAGTATCCTCACCACCAGAGTATACTCATCAACAGAGTATCTTTATCACCAGAGTATGCTCGCCACCAGAGCATCCTCTTCACCAGAGTATCCTCTTCAGCAGAGTATCCTCATCACCAGATTATCATCATCACCAGAGTATCTACATCACCAGATTATCATCATCACCAGAGTATCTACATCACCAGAGTATCCTCATCACCAGATTATCCTCATCAACAGAGTATCCTCTTCACCAGAGTATCCTCACCACCAGAGTATCCTCCTCACCAGAGTATCCTCCTCACCAGAGTATCCTCATCACCAGAGTATCCTCATCACCAGAGTATCTTCATCAACAGAGTATCCTCATTAACAGAGTATCCTCATCACCAGATGATCCTCATCACCAGAGTATCCTCATCACCAGAGTATCCTCATCACCAGAGTATCCTCACCACCAGAGTATCCTCGTCACCAGAGTATCCTCGCCACCAGAGCATCCTCTTCACCAGAGTATCCTCGCCACCAGAGCATCCTCTTCACCAGAGTATCCTCTTCAGCAGAGTATCCTCATCACCAGATTATCATCATCACCAGAGTATCTACATCACCAGATTATCATCATCACCAGAGTATCTACATCACCAGATTATCCTCATCACCAGAGTATCCTCACCACCAGAGCATCCTCTTCACCAGAGTATCCTCTTCAGCAGAGTATCCTCATCACCAGAGCATTCTCATCACCAGAGTATCCTCATCATCAGAGTATCCTCATCACCAGAGTATCTTCACCAACAGAGTATCCTCATCAACAGAGTATCCTCTTCACCAGAGTATCCTCACCACCAGAGTATTTTCATCACCAGAGTATCTTCATCAACAGAGTATCTTCATCACCAGAGTATCCTCGTCACCAGAGTATCCTCACCACCAGAGTATCTTCATCACCAGAGTATCCTCGTCACCAGAGTATCCTCACTACCAGAGTATCCTCATCACCAGAGTATCTTCATCACCAGAGTATCTTCATCACCAGAGTATCTTCATCAACAGAGTATCCTCATCAACAGAGTATCCGCATCACCAGAGTATCCTCACCACCAGAGTATCTTCATCACCAGAGTATCCTCGTCACCAGAGTATCCTCACCACCAGAGTATCCTCATTACCAGAGTATCCTCATCACCAGAGTATCTTCATCACCAGAGTATCTTCATCACCAGAGTATCTTCATCAACAGAGTATCCTCATCAACAGAGTATCCGCATCACCAGAGTATCCTCACCACCAGAGTATCTTCATCACCAGAGTATCCTCGTCACCAGAGTATCCTCACTACCAGAGTATCCTCATCACCAGAGTATCTTCATCACCAGAGTATCTTCATCAACAGAGTATCTTCATCACCAGAGTATCTTCATCACCAGAGTATCCTCATCACCAGAGTATCCTCATCACCAGAGTATCTTCATCACCAGAGTATCCTCATCACCAGAGTATCCTCATCACCAGAGTGTCTTCATCAACAGAGTATCCTCATCAACAGAGTATCCTCATCACCAGATGATCCTCATCATCAGAGCATCCTCATCACCATAATATTTGTATCACCAGATTATCCACATCACCAGAGTATCTTCATCAACAGAGTATTGTGATGGAATATTTCTTTGAATAGTCGGGAGAAGAGTTTAAAATGCTTTCTCTTAATGTCAAAATGAAACAGAGTCTTGATGAAGGATTAAAGTTATAATAGTCCATTTATTTGCCTGCAGGCAAGAGAGACAGTCTCACAAACACAACACCATCCTCTGTAAGAGATGCTCTGACCACATAGTCAAATGCATGTACATTTATACCCCGATAGCCAGCAGGCTGTTATCTCGATCGTAAACAGAATAATCGCAGGAGGACAGGGAGAGAAAACAGTCAAAGCAGATGTCTTCCTTTGAAGCTTAGTATCCTGTGTTTAGACAAGCAGAAGACGCGTTTTTTATGGCCAGTACACAAATCCCTTTATCAGTTGCCCCACAATAAACCCTGTTTACATCCAGCCCGATGCTTCCTTTGAAGTCACCGTGACCTGGAGAGAAAGTTAGTTCACAGTATTGTAAAAAGAGAAAAAGCCTGTTTACCATCACACATCAGGTTGTCTAAGACAGGTCGTGTCCTTCCTCTACTGAAAATCAAAGGACCCTGGACCCTCAGTGTGATCCGTCTTTAGAGACGGAAAACAATGCAAAAGATATCAGATAACATAAAACAACAGATAACAAGCCATCTGGCTTTCTAAACTAATAGACTCATCTAATGAAATGTGTTTGAGGCCTGCAAGGTAAAAGACTACATTCTTTAACCCCTAAAGCATAAGACTGACACATTTTTCCCATAACATTCCACTCTTTGATTATATAGTAATCACAAAATATAGTAAAAATGTAAAAATATAACTAGAGAACAAAAGGGTCGACTGCCTTTGTCTCAATCAGACCCCAGAGGATTATTCTGCCCCTGTCTTGACAGGTCTGTTCCTAGCTAGTTCATGAAAGAAACATAAAACAAATCAAACCGAAAACACATTAGTCAATTACACAGTTGATATTTCAAAAATCTGTTTTTTTGTGAGACAACAAAATTCCATAAATGTAGTAGGCAATATAATTCAATTAACACAAAAGAGTATATAAATCAACACTGTCATCAGACCTGCGCATCAGAATCATCAAAGGAGTCAGTGTCGCTGTCAAAGTCGTCCGCATAGTCAGTAATAGGAAACAAGTCAAGTTGTTGGTCGTTAGTTGTCATACGACAATACATAGTCGACTGTTTGGTGAAGAACTGAGAGATCATGTTTCTGAGTAGTGGGATTACACAAAGTACAAATACAAAGAAAGCACTTATGATAATGGCTGCTTGTATCAAAATCCCCTTCCATGAGTACCATAAACCTGTAAGCCAGTCTGGTCGTGGAGTACCATCTTTAACCATCGCTTCCTGTATTTTAGTGATGTTGTGAATTGCTTGTGCAATGATATGACCATCAGCGTCATTTTCTGGAATAAAAGTACAACAGTATTCCCCAACAATAGCACAAACGCCACCCCGTGGTGCCGTCAGTTGATCTAAAACCATTCTATTTTGCATTACCATCAGGCGCAGGCCAGTCAATTCTTCAGTGGTTCCTGTGAACGCTGCAAGAGTGTAGTTCAGGAAGCTCTTTAGTCGGTAATCAATAGTTTCTAAACGTAACATGTTCTTTGCTACTCCCAAATGAGGGAACAGTGAAAGGACAATTTTGGCGCCGACGCTCCTGTGTTTGAATTCTTTCGGGACGTCTGAACCCCAAACTGAGTCATGCGGTTTGAATTCCAAGTCGCGAGGAAAACGTGTTGTAGGCGCCTCTGATATTATTATTGTGTGGTCGGATATTGATACTGGAGCGCAAACTCCCTCCCAATCTGGAGGTAATACAACATACACTGTGTGACCACAGAGCCACCACCCATTTGTAACCGGATATGTTCCGTCTTTCCCGGGAATCACTGAGTAGTGTGCTAGAGAGCATTTAACTCCTTTTGGGCAGTCCGCTGTATCTCGTGCCACATATGTCCACCTTTGACATGCAAACCGTTGCAGGTAAAATGGAACTTGCGTGCAGTCCTCAGCTAGTGAGCAGTCCTCAATGCCCCCTAGTTGCATGCACCTCCTTATAGAAGCAGCTGTTATATTACCTGTGCTATTTGCACACGAAAGACGGTAGGGCGCACTGTATTTGCCCTCGGGGGTGTCATCCATGGTGACAGCTGGATAATTGGATGTGTCGCCGAATAGGGAACAGTCTTCGTCCCTAGCAATAACTGCCCCTATGAAAGTTACGTTACATATAGAAGGGTGAAGTCGGCCTACTGATTTTGAGCCCTTATGTGCAAAACAAAATGTAAAGTTCAAGTGTGGTGCATACTGTACGTGCGATGCTTGGAATTGGGACGAAGTAGAGCTGCTTCCGCGGTATCTCTGTATTGGATGTGTTTTTATGCACATAGTGCTGTTCATTGTACTCCATGCTGCATAAGGACTGTAATACCCTACAACTGCTTGACTTACGAAACAGCCCTCTGTAGGACCTAGAGACCTAGTCGCTATTATCCGTGGTTGGTGAGATGAGGCCGGCATCATTGAGCAGACATAGCAGTTAGTGCGGTTTTGTTTGCGGGCTGAATAATGTGCGTATCGCCACCACATATTTGATGAATAGACGTGTATTAATTCACCTGGGTCGCTTTCCAGCCAATCATGTTTCAAGTTTTGTACTGCGGTGCGTCTGGTACGGTTATGCCTCGTTGAGTTGTCATTGTCTGAGTCAAAAGTCGTGTTGTTGCGCTGGTCGTGGTAGCTTTTCATCTGGTTGTGGTGCCATAAAAGAACAGGTAATAAAACACATAACCCAATGACCACAAATAAACAATAAGTGAAACGAGTCCCCCCCACTCTTCTCAGGGGGCTCCAAGGACGTTGTCGTTCCATTGTGAAAGAGTGCAACAGCCACCAGTTTGTATGGAGTTCACCCGAGCAACTGGTTTGTGTGAACAGTCTTGCTTGTGTTGTCACCGTGAGGTTTCCACAAAACTGTCAGAGTCACTGTTATCCTGCCACTCTTTTGGTCCGCTCAGACAGATTGAATTATACAGAAATAAAATGAAAACAATACGAGCAATAATGTGAATACAGTTATAATGAAAAGTTTTTCGTCCTTGTTTAGTGGACCTGACCGTTTTCCTTTTCTTGTGTTTCTTGGCATAAACACGTGTCGAGAGGGGCTCTTCCAGCCGTCTTTCTTGCGTGGCATTCACGTCGAGTTGTAGACAGTTAACACAGAACACGCACGTGTCTGTCGGCTAACTGCCCGTTGTGATTTCCGTCCGTGAATCACTGCTTGTCCTCCTGCGATGGCACCGTCGTTCGTCTCTCGTCCCCCGATGGTGCCGATTGGCTGACACGTGTTGCAGGTGTTCGCTCACCTGAAGCTTCTCCTGGGTCTGGAACCTTTTTGCAGTGTGACGCGTGGATCCACGTAGCCCTCTCAGCTACTTTGACGGCCGTCTGAGTGACGAGGAGGACTTGGAATGGACCCAGCCAGCGTCGTGAGTTCCAATGCTTCCTTCTGAAATCTTTCACCACCACGAAATCTCCAGGCTGCAGCTTATGGAGAGGTCCTTCAGCTTGTCTCGGGAGCGCTGCAGACACCTGTTGTCTTATGCTTGATAGAGCAGAGGACAATTGTGCACAATATGTTAACATTTCATGTTCGCATAAGGCGGTTGAGGGAAGTGGCGCCCCTGGCGCTTCAGTTCCTACATGAGGAGGAAAACCAAACAGTATTTCAAAAGGACTCAGATTGCTTTTTGTTCGCTTTCTCATTCTCATGTACATCAGAACCAGAGGCAGAGCTTTCGTCCAAGACAGACCTGTGTCAGCACAACATTTTGCTAACTTGGTCTTAAGTGTACCATTTTCTCGTTCCACAGCGCCACCACTGGCTGGATGGTAAGCACAGTGTGTTCTTAAGTCGATACCCAAGTATGCGCTTAGTTCTGTTATGGCCTGGTTTACAAAATGAGAACCATTGTCACTTGATATTTTAGTAGGAATGCCCCAACGAGGAATGATTTCAGAAATCAAAGCTTTGGCGACTGTAGCAGCAGTTTGCTTACTCGATGGAAAAACTTCAACCCACTTTGACCACATGTCTACCATCACAAGACAGTGTTTCTTACCTTCCGATGGAGAGAGCTCAACAAAGTCCATCATAATGTGCTCAAAAGGGCGTGTCGGAGGCGGATGTGCAGCCTGGCCGGACACTGTCACAGGCCTGCCTATATTGTAGGTCGAGCAGGTTACACATGCAGAACAGAATTTTTGTGCACATGCTGTGAAACCCTTTGTGAACCATGTCTCATTTAATGCACTCAACATTCCCCCTTTTGACACATGGTCTAACCCATGTGTCAACTTAGCATAATGGCTGAAATAATGCTTAGGCAGACACGGTTTAGCATCAGGCCCAGACCATAACCCATCAGTGTGTGTACATCCCGATGCCGCCCACAACCTACGCTCTTCCGGAGTGGACAACGTCTGCATAGCTATAAGAGAAGAGGGAGCGGAGTCAGATGAAGACATGAGAGCAGAGGAAGTGAGGACTGGAAGTCGAGCAGCCGCTTTTGCCGCAGCGTCTGCGCGTGCATTCCCTATTGAAATGACGTCCGTGTGCCCTGTATGAGCAGCACATTTGCAAACAGCAATTGCTGTTGGCAACAAAATGGCTTCTAACAGTTCAGCAATGAGAGTGTGATGCAAAACAGGTTTTCCATCAGACTTAAGGAACTTTCTGTGTTTCCACAGACTCCCAAAATCGTGAATTACTCCGAATGCATAACGAGAGTCAGTGTGAACTGTAACAGTTTTACCTTCAGCTAGTTTGCATGCTTCAGTGAGCGCGATGAGCTCAGCTGCTTGGGCTGAAAGATGACATGGCAGAGAACCTGAACACAGCACTTCTGAGTCCGATACTACAGCAAAACCCACAAGATTAGTACCAGTGTGATCGCGGGAGGCAGATCCATCAACATACATTACCATGTCGCTGTTGAGCAGCGGAGTGTCCATCAAGTCAGGACGAGGAGTGCACCGAGCTTGAAGCTCAGCCAAACAGTTGTGCTCCTCTCTGTCACCAGGAATTGGGAGTAATGAGGCAGGGTTAAGATTAGTACAGCGTTTGACCGTTACGTTTGGCATGTCTAAGAGACATGTGTGATAACGCAAATATCGCGCTGCAGAGAGGTGAGACGATTTCTGTTCGAGGAGAATCAAAGACACCGAATGAGGAACAAGCAGAGTTAATGGGGCGTATCCTACTATATCACGTGAGGCAGCGAGTGCCTTTTCTGCCGCGGCCACTGCACGCAAACACTGTGGCAAACCAGCTGCGACTGGATCGAGTTTTGCGGAGAAATACGCAACTGGTCTTAATTTGTCACCGTGTGATTGTAACAACACCGAGGTCATGCAGCCCTGTCTTTCATCTACTGTCTGAGTGAACGGTTTGTTCGGATCTGGCAACCCTAAAGTTGGAGGAGTTTGCAAAGCACATTTCATTTGTGTGAAGGCTGAATGACCTTCTTCAGTCCAAATTATTTTACCATGTGCTGTGAGATTTTTACCGTGAATCAAACTTGATAAAGGTTTCTCCATCTGTGAGTAGTTAGGTATAAATGACCGACAGTATGAGCACATACCTAAAAAGGACATCAACTGTTTTTTAGTGTCAGGTTTCGGTATCGACACGATTGAAGCTATTCTTTTTGCAGAGAGGGTTTTCCCTTCCCCTGAAATGTCATGACCTAAGAAATGTACATTTTGCGTTACAAACTGTAATTTAGATAGACTGGCCTTGTGGCCCTCCTGTGCTAAATGTTGTAGCAGTCTTATTGTGTCCTCCTGACACTGTGCCTGAGTTGGAGCTGCGATGAGGCAGTCGTCTACATACTGCAGGAGTGCAGAGCCTGGTGAGAGAGTTAGACTTTCTAAGCTTTCTCTGAGTGCATCATTGTAGATGGTTGGAGACTCGGTGTAGCCTTGACACAGCCGTGTGAAGGTGTACGGTTTACCGTTAAAATTAAAGGCGAACCAATATTGACTTTCCTTGTCTACTGGGACACTGAAAAAAGCATTTGACAGGTCAACCACAGAAAACCATTTAGCTGCAGGAGGAATCTGAGCTAGAATAGTGTAAGGATTAGGCACATTTGGTGCACGTGCATGAACTGCAGCATTTACTGCTTTCAGGTCTTGCACGAAACGCCATTCAATAGGCTTACCTGCATCTCTGATCTTTTTAACAGGAAATATCGGTGTCCTGACTGGAGAGTCTGGACATGGAATAATCACCCCTGCTTTCAGGAGTGACTCAAACACAGGTGTAATACCGTCAATGGCCTCTTGGCGCAGAGGGTACTGATGCTTGTGAGGTCGAAAATCAGAGCGTGGAGTGATAACGACAGGTTGACAGTTCTTTATCAGGCCAACGTCGTACTTGTTCACCGCCCAGAGTGTCTGTGGAACAGAAGTAAGGGCGGGAAGAATAGATGCAGGTTTAGTCAAAAACGTTTGAATTTCATTGTTAAGCTCATGAAACACATAGACTGATCTGCAGGCAGGTGTTAAGAGCACACAAAACGTTCTGTGGAAGCCGGTAGACTGTGATCGCAAAATGAGTGGATCACATGTCTTTTCCCAGTCAGTAAGCCCCTCGCATTGAGCTACGAATGGCCCCAAATCTCTCCATCGATCATCGCGTCCTTTTGACAGCGAGATGTGAGGAGCTGAATCTGGAACATCAAACAGTTCTTTCTGTGATGGAGACAGAGAAACAGATACAGCAGACTTATAAGTAGACCAAAACAGTGTGGAACAGGCGATTACATCATTAATGCCTTCAAAAAAATTGTCTTCATAACAGACATCTTGTCCTTTAGTAATGTGTGACGTGCAGTGTAAATGTTTGTAATTCATGCGGTCGGCATGTGGTGAGACCCGTGCGTCTACTGTGTGACAAAGTCGTTTTGCGTCGTCAACAGGGAGCCACCATTGATAGCAAAAAAGTGACTCAGAGGGAGTCTGTAACATTTGGTGTACAACTCTACGTCTCAGCACTTTAAGGCCATCAGAGGATGGTTTTACTCCTATCCCATAAGCGCACATTAAGTCTCTGCCCATTAAGTTAATGGGACAGAGGGTCGAAAGTAGAAACGAATGTTTCACTTTAATGTCAGGATCGTCATCAGTCAAGTCAGTGTGTACACACGTCATCGGAACAGAAAATTTTTCAGTGACAGTTAAACCGGAGGCCCCTTGAGAGTATACAAACCGCCCACTCATCTTCTGATGAGGAAAATATCTCTGTTGAATCACAGAGTGAGTAGCTCCAGAATCTACTAAAAATGTTAATTCTTTCCCTTGCACCATGACCTTTGTAGTCGGCATATTTTTGTATGACTCCGATGAAAACATTGAATAAGTGTGTGGCTGTGATGTAGATGCATTCACTTGCTGTTGCTCTAAGTGTGAAATGACACTGAGAAAAGTGGACTGTTGTTCTGCCGTGGACTGTTGTTCTGCCGTGAGCGTGCGAGAAAGCGTGTGTGCATTGCAGCAAATGTGCGCGTTGTTTATGCATTCTGAGTCAGTGTGTGTGTGTATGTGTGTGTGTGCGCTTATCTGTTCCGGAGCCGAGAGAGAGTCAGCTGCCTCCTGTCCACGTGCATCTCCTCGCCTCCCCACATCGCGTCAGTCAGATGTGCCAAATTGTAGATCACCTCCTTCGTCTCCTCCTCGCTGTCGTGACTCGCTGTGTGTGGAGCGATAAGGACAATTTCTGGACCAATGTCCTATTTCACCGCAGTTAAAACACTCGTTGGGCTGCACATGTGAAAATCCGTCATTCCGGTTGTCTTGGAAGCGTCTTTGGCCCCTCCCACGTCGCATTCCTCTTCCGCGCCCTCTCAGCTGGCCTCTCCCATAGCTGTCACGTTGGTGGGTGGGTTGGTTTCGGCCTGTCTCAGCTCCTAGTGACATCTGCTGGACAGCTTGAAGCATCGCAAGCTGGGCTTTGTCACCCACCTGTCTGCTGCGTTTCTCTTGTCTGGCCTGCGTGTCATTGTACATTTTGTAATTGTGCCGTGCGTGTTTTATCACCTCATCAAGTCTTGCATCCTCCAGGCCAATCACGGAGCGTTCAGTGGCTGTCTTAATGTCCGGTATCAGTCCGTTCATGAAAGCATTCTTGAGATGTGTTTCCCATACTGACATTTCTCTTCTGTCACCTGGTTCTTCAATACCGCTGTGTGTTTGGAATGCAGACATGAGTCTTTGGTGATACGATGTCACATCTTCAGCTTTATCTTGTTTGGTGTTATTAATTAATGCCATATTAACTTTCGATGGAAAAGCTGTCACTATCGCTTCGCATACGGCTGTAATGAAAATGACATAGGCCACGTTGTCTGCGTCTGCCCAGGGAGGTTTTACCATACAAGAGTCATGGCCAACACCTGTAACTGTGGCCCTGATTTTGCTGAAGTCTGTTGGGCCAACATGCTTGACTAACAGGCGGTGAACCTCTGGGCCAGTAGGCATAAATTCTTTGCAGAATATCAGGAACTCTTTTGCAAATGCTGCACCATTCTGAATGTTTGGCAGGTGAAGTGAAGCTTGCATGATGTCACCTTGCGTCCAGGGTCTGAACACGAGACCCGGAACACCATCAGCTGGTCCTGGAACTTGAATCATGGGCATCTGCAAGTTTTCTGATGCGTCGAGGTTGAATGGAGGTGGGGGTGTTTCGGGGCTGAGCCAGTTGGCGACAGCGCCGGCTGCCCCCCGCCAGCTACGCGGGTCTGCGTAGGACCATGGTGAGGTGGCAGGCGTCGATGTTGCAGCCGTCTGAGGAGAGACAAACGGGTTGTGCTGGGGCGAGGCTGGATCCTGTCGGAGCTCCTCGTTTGCCAGGCGAGCCTGTTCTTGCTGATGAACGAAGAGCCGGGTTACTGGTCTGTCAACCAGTGGTACATCAGGATATGGTGGAGGAGGTTGTGAAGGAGGTGCTGCTTGTGGTGCTGTTGGTGGTTGTAGAACGCCATCCTGTGGGGAAGGTCGGTAACACGTGTCCAGGAGGGGCCCAGCCGCTCCTGTCAAACTCGGATATATTGTGAGAGGAGAAACAGAGTTACTCAGTGTGTTTGCATCAATTTCGTCTTTTTTCAAACAAGTCATTTGTTTAAGCATTTGCTTTCTTTCCCTATTTTCACCCTCATTCAACCATTGTTTTAAGCATTTTTTATTTCTCTCCATCATTTCTAAATCTTTGATTCGGACTTTCTTCACACTCTTTTTTTTTATTTGTTTCAATTTTTCTTCCAAATCCCCTTTCAACATTTTGAGCTTAGCAACACTCAATGTGCCGTTTTCAGGAAAACCAAACTCCCTTGACCAGTACGTGAGGCAGTCTAAACACCCGTTTCCATATTTCTGTCGCATCATTTCAATTATTGGGCCCGAGGCCTCTTCTCTTTTACTACTTTCTCCACCCATTTTTTCAGGCGTGGATACGTTAACGTTACCTTTACAATATAGTCGTCACTATACAGCATATGTTTATTCTCTCGAAGGAAAACTCTTTGCAAAAAACCTCGTTTGAAATTCACGTTATGTTGTGGAAAACCACGATTCTTATTTCAAACTCATTTGAAGTTCACGTTAGTTATTTATCACGTTTCTTATTCTATCAGTATAGAATTCACGTACGATAATTTTAACCACGGTCTTACAACAAGCCTATATTTTGTAGTCAAGCGATCTGTGTTTACGATCTCAAAATGTTTTTATTCTGAGTTAAATCATCACCGTATAACACAATCCTGTATTCTACTTTAAGCGTGTACCAGTGATATGCCAGAAAATGAAAAAGGGAGTTTACATGAACCACATTCGTAAAACCAAACCACAAAATCAAAAACAGTTGTTACCCAAAAAAAAATGAAAACAATCGTTTTACCCAAATAAAAATATGAAATCAATTGTGTTACCCAAATAAAAATATGAAATCAATTGTGTTACCCAAATAAAAATATGAAATCAATTGTGTTACCCAAATAAAAATGACTACTTAACCCTTCATCTGTGTCTGTTAAATCATATGACCTTAGTATAATTTTATCATTACTTTTACAATTGGAATTTTAACTTTCTTACCCGTTTGTAGAAATTAATTCTTTTTCGTTGGATTTCGCGTGCCATCAATCAGAAACTCCCTGGGGTCCGCCGGCTCTTTCTCTCTGGTCTAATGAGGTATAAGACTGGGAAATTTCAGTTTTGGTTTCCCGGGAGAGGCCTCTCCTCCGGTCAGTCCTCCTGGAGCCCTGATGGACAGTCAGCGAATCCTGTTCGTTAACGCCAGATTGTGATGGAATATTTCTTTGAATAGTCGGGAGAAGAGTTTAAAATGCTTTCTCTTAATGTCAAAATGAAACAGAGTCTTGATGAAGGATTAAAGTTATAATAGTCCATTTATTTGCCTGCAGGCAAGAGAGACAGTCTCACAAACACAACACCATCCTCTGTAAGAGATGCTCTGACCACATAGTCAAATGCATGTACATTTATACCCCGATAGCCAGCAGGCTGTTATCTCGATCGTAAACAGAATAATCGCAGGAGGACAGGGAGAGAAAACAGTCAAAGCAGATGTCTTCCTTTGAAGCTTAGTATCCTGTGTTTAGACAAGCAGAAGACGCGTTTTTTATGGCCAGTACACAAATCCCTTTATCAGTTGCCCCACAATAAACCCTGTTTACATCCAGCCCGATGCTTCCTTTGAAGTCACCGTGACCTGGAGAGAAAGTTAGTTCACAGTATTGTAAAAAGAGAAAAAGCCTGTTTACCATCACACATCAGGTTGTCTAAGACAGGTCGTGTCCTTCCTCTACTGAAAATCAAAGGACCCTGGACCCTCAGTGTGATCCGTCTTTAGAGACGGAAAACAATGCAAAAGATATCAGATAACATAAAACAACAGATAACAAGCCATCTGGCTTTCTAAACTAATAGACTCATCTAATGAAATGTGTTTGAGGCCTGCAAGGTAAAAGACTACATTCTTTAACCCCTAAAGCATAAGACTGACACATTTTTCCCATAACAGTATCCTCATCACCAGACTTTCTTCATCACCAGATGATCCTCATAATCAGAGTATCCTCATCACCAGAGTATCTTCATCAACAGACTATCCTCATCAACAGAGTATCCTCTTCACGAGAGTATCCTCATCACCAGAGTATCCTCATCACCAGAGTATCCTCACCACCAGAGTATCCTCACCACAAGAGTATCTTCATCACCAGAGTATCCTCTTCACCAGAGTATCCTCACCACCAGATTATCCTCTTCACCAGAGTATCCTCATCACCAGAGTGTCCTCATCACCAGATTATCATCATCACCTGAGTATCTACATCACCAGATTATCATCATCACCAGAGTATCTACATCACCAGAGTATCCTCATCAACAGAGTATCTTCATCACCAGAGTATCTTCATCACCAGAGTATCTTCATCAACAGAGTATCTTCATCACCAGAGTATGCTCATCACCTGAGTATCTTCATCACCAGAGTATCTTCATCAACAGAGTATCCTCATCAACAGAGTATCCTCATCACCAGATGATCCTCATCATCAGAGTATCCTCACCACCAGAGTATCCTCAGCAACAGAGTATCTTCATCACCAGAGTATCCTCATCACCAGAGTATCCTCACCACCAGAGTATCCTCATCACCAGAGTACCCTCATCACCAGAGTATCTTCATCACCAGAGTATCCTCATCACCAGAGTATCTTCATCACCAGAGTATCTTCATCAACAGAGTATCCTCATCAACAGAGTATCCTCACCACCAGAGTATCCTCATCACCAGATTATCATCATCACCAGAGTATCTACATCACCAGAGTATCCTCATCAGCAGAGTATCTTCATCACCAGAGTATCTTCATCAACAGAGTATCTTCATCACCAGAGTATGCTCATCACCTGAGTATCTTCATCACCAGAGGATCTTCATCAACAGAGTATCCTCATCAACAGAGTATCCTCATCACCAGATGATCCTCATCATCAGAGTATCCTCACCACCAGAGTATCTTCATCACCAGAGTATCTTCATCAACAGAGTATCTTCATCACCAGAGTATCCTCAGCAACAGAGTATCTTCATCAACAGAGTATCTTCATCACCAGTGTATCTTCATCACCAGAGTATCCTCATCACCAGAGTATCCTCACCACCAGAGTATCCTCATCACCAGAGTATCCTTGCCACCAGAGCATCCTCTTCACCAGAGTATCCTCTTCAGCAGAGTATCCTCATCACCAGAGTATCCTCATCACAAGAGTATCCTCTTCACCAGAGTATCCTCACCACCAGAGTATCATCATCACCAGAGTATGCTCGCCACCAGAGCATCCTCTTCACCAGAGTATCCTCTTCAGCAGAGTATCCTCATCACCAGATTATCATCATCACCAGAGTATCTACATCACCAGATTATCATCATCACCAGAGTATCTACATCACCAGAGTATCCTCATCACCAGAGTATCCTCGCCACCAGAGCATCCTCTTCACCAGAGTATCCTCCTCACCAGAGTATCTTCATCACCAGAGCATTCTCATCACCAGAGTATCCTCATCAACAGAGTATCCTCATCAACAGAGTATCCTCTTCACCATAGTATCCTCACCACCAGAGTATCTTCATCACCAGAGTATCTTCATCAACAGAGTATCTTCATCACCAGAGTATCCTCATCAACAGAGTATCTTCATCACCAGAGTATCCTCGTCACCAGAGTATCCTCACCACCAGAGTATCTTCATCACCAGAGTCTCCTCGTCACCAGAGTATCCTCACTACCAGAGTATCCTCATCACCAGAGTATCTTCATCACCAGAGTATCCTCATCACCAGAGTATCCTCATCACCAGAGTATCCTCATCACCAGTGTATCTTCATCACCAGAGTATCCTCATCACCAGAGTATCCTCATCACCAGAGTATCTTCATCAACAGAGTATCCTCATCAACAGAGTATCCTCATCACCAGATGATCCTCATCATCAGAGCATCCTCATCACCATAATATTTGTATCACCAGATTATCCACATCACCAGAGTATCTTCATCAACAGAGTATCCTCATCACCAGACTTTCTTCATCACCAGATGATCCTCATAATCAGAGTATCCTCATCACCAGAGTATCTTCATCAACAGAGTATCCTCATCACCAGAGTATCCTCACCACCAGAGTATCCTCATCACCAGATTATCATCATCACCAGAGTATCTACATCACCAGAGTATCCTCATCAACAGAGTATCCTCTTCACCAGAGTATCCTCACCACCAGAGTATCCTCTTCACCAGAGTATCCTCATCACCAGAGTGTCCTCATCACCAGATTATCATCATCACCAGAGTATCTACATCACCAGATTATCATCATCACCAGAGTATCTACATCACCAGAGTATCCTCATCAACAGAGTATCTTCATCACCAGAGTATCTTCATCAACAGAGTATCTTCATCACCAGAGTATGCTCATCACCTGAGTATCTTCATCACCAGAGTATCTTCATCAACAGAGTATCCTCATCAACAGAGTATCCTCATCACCAGATGATCCTCATCATCAGAGTATCCTCACCACCAGAGTATCCTCAGCAACAGAGTATCTTCATCACCAGAGTATCCTCGTCACCAGAGTATCCTCACCACCAGAGTATCCTCATCACCAGAGTATCCTCATCACCAGAGTATCTTCATCACCAGAGTATCTTCATCAACAGAGTATCCTCATCAACAGAGTATCCTCATCACCAGAGTATCCTCACCACCAGAGTATCCTCATCACCAGATTATCATCATCACCAGAGTATCTACATCACCAGAGTATCCTCATCACCAGAGTATCTTCATCACCAGAGTATCTTCATCAACAGAGTATCTTCATCACCAGAGTATGCTCATCACCTGAGTATCTTCATCACCAGAGGATCTTCATCAACAGAGTATCCTCATCAACAGAGTATCCTCATCACCAGATGATCCTCATCATCAGAGTATCCTCACCACCAGAGTATCTTCATCACCAGAGTATCTTCATCAACAGAGTATCTTCATCACCAGAGTATCCTCAGCAACAGAGTATCTTCATCACCAGAGTATCCTCTTCACCAGAGTATCCTCACCACCAGAGTATCCTCATCACCAGAGTATCCTCGTCACCAGAGTATCCTCACCACCAGAGTATCCTCATCACCACAGTATCTTCATCACCAGAGTATCCTCATCACCAGATTATCATCATCACCAGAGTATCTACATCACCAGAGTATCCTCATCAACAGAGTATCTTCATCACCAGAGTATACTCATCAACAGAGTATCTTCATCACCAGAGTATCTACATCACCAGATTATCATCATCACCAGAGTATCTACATCACCAGAGTATCCTCATCACCAGATTATCCTCACCACCAGAGTATCCTCTTCACCAGAGTATCCTCATCACCAGAGTGTCCTCATCACCAGATTATCATCATCACCAGAGTATCTACATCACCAGATTATCATCATCACCAGAGTATCTACATCACCAGAGTATCCTCATCAACAGAGTATCTTCATCACCAGAGTATCTTCATCAACAGAGTATCTTCATCACCAGAGTATGCTCATCACCTGAGTATCTTCATCACCAGAGTATCTTCATCAACAGAGTATCCTCATCAACAGAGTATCCTCATCACCAGATGATCCTCATCATCAGAGTATCCTCACCACCAGAGTATCCTCAGCAACAGAGTATCTTCATCACCAGAGTATCCTCGTCACCAGAGTATCCTCACCACCAGAGTATCCTCATCACCAGAGTATCCTCATCACCAGAGTATCTTCATCACCAGAGTATCTTCATCAACAGAGTATCCTCATCAACAGAGTATCCTCATCACCAGAGTATCCTCACCACCAGAGTATCCTCATCACCAGATTATCATCATCACCAGAGTATCTACATCACCAGAGTATCCTCATCACCAGAGTATCTTCATCACCAGAGTATCTTCATCAACAGAGTATCTTCATCACCAGAGTATGCTCATCACCTGAGTATCTTCATCACCAGAGGATCTTCATCAACAGAGTATCCTCATCAACAGAGTATCCTCATCACCAGATGATCCTCATCATCAGAGTATCCTCACCACCAGAGTATCTTCATCACCAGAGTATCTTCATCAACAGAGTATCTTCATCAACAGAGTATCCTCATTAACAGAGTATCCTCATCACCAGATGATCCTCATCACCAGAGTATCCTCAGCAACAGAGTATCTTCATCAACAGAGTATCTTCATCACCAGAGTATCCTCAGCAACAGAGTATCTTCATCACCAGAGTATCCTCGTCACCAGAGTATCCTCTTCACCAGAGTATCCTCACCACCAGAGTATCCTCATCACCAGAGTATCCTCGCCACCAGAGCATCCTCTTCACCAGAGTATCCTCTTCAGCAGAGTATCCTCATCACCAGAGTATCCTCATCACAAGAGTATCCTCTTCACCAGAGTATCCCCTTCAGCAGAGTATCCCCATCACCAGAGTATCCTCATCACCAGAGTATCCTCATCACAAGAGTATCCTCTTCACCAGAGTATCCTCATCACCAGAGTATCCTCATCACCAGAGTATCCTCGTCACCAGAGTATCCTCACCACCAGAGTATCCTCATCACCACAGTATCTTCATCACCAGAGTATCCTCATCACCAGATTATCATCATCACCAGAGTATCTACATCACCAGAGTATCCTCATCAACAGAGTATCTTCATCACCAGAGTATACTCATCAACAGAGTATCTTCATCACCAGAGTATCCTCGTCACCAGAGTATCCTCATCCACCAGAGTATACTCATCAACAGAGTATCTTATCACCAGAGTATGCTCGCCACCAGAGCATCCTCTTCACCAGAGTATCCTCTTCAGCAGAGTATCCTCATCACCAGATTATCATCATCACCAGAGTATCTACATCACCAGATTATCATCATCACCAGAGTATCTACATCACCAGAGTATCCTCATCACCAGATTATCCTCATCAACAGAGTATCCTCTTCACCAGAGTATCCTCACCACCAGAGTATCCTCCTCACCAGAGTATCCTCCTCACCAGAGTATCCTCATCACCAGAGTATCCTCATCACCAGAGTATCTTCATCAACAGAGTATCCTCATTAACAGAGTATCCTCATCACCAGATGATCCTCATCACCAGAGTATCCTCATCACCAGAGTATCCTCACCACCAGAGTATCCTCGTCACCAGAGTATCCTCGCCACCAGAGCATCCTCTTCACCAGAGTATCCTCGCCACCAGAGCATCCTCTTCACCAGAGTATCCTCTTCAGCAGAGTATCCTCATCACCAGATTATCATCATCACCAGAGTATCTACATCACCAGATTATCATCATCACCAGAGTATCCTCACCACCAGAGCATCCTCTTCACCAGAGTAACCTCTTCAGCAGAGTATCCTCATCACCAGAGCATTCTCATCACCAGAGTATCCTCATCATCAGAGTATCCTCATCACCAGAGTATCTTCACCAACAGAGTATCCTCATCAACAGAGTATCCTCTTCACCAGAGTATCCTCACCACCAGAGTATTTTCATCACCAGAGTATCTTCATCAACAGAGTATCTTCATCACCAGAGTATCCTCATCAACAGAGTATCTTCATCACCAGAGTATCCTCGTCACCAGAGTATCCTCACCACCAGAGTATCTTCATCACCAGAGTATCCTCATCACCAGAGTATCCTCACTACCAGAGTATCCTCATCACCAGAGTATCTTCATCACCAGAGTATCTTCATCACCAGAGTATCTTCATCACCAGAGTATCCTCATCACCAGAGTATCTTCATCACCAGAGTATCCTCATCACCAGAGTATCCTCATCACCAGAGTGTCTTCATCAACAGAGTATCCTCATCAACAGAGTATCCTCATCACCAGATGATCCTCATCATCAGAGCATCCTCATCACCATAATATTTGTATCACCAGATTGTCCACATCACCAGAGTATCTTCATCAACAGAGTATCCTCATCACCAGACTTTCTTCATCACCAGATGATCCTCATAATCAGAGTATCCTCATCACCAGAGTATCTTCATCAACAGACTATCCTCATCAACAGGGTATCCTCTTCACGAGAGTATCCTCATCACCAGAGTATCCTCACCACCAGAGTATCCTCTTCACCAGAGTATCCTCATCACCAGAGTATCCTCACCACCATAGTATCCTCATCACCAGATTATCATCATCACCAGAGTATCTACATCACCAGAGTATCCTCATCAACAGAGTATCTTCATCACCAGAGTATGCTCATCACCTGAGTATCTTCATCACCAGAGTATCTTCATCAACAGAGTATCCTCATCAACAGAGTATCCTCATCACCAGATGATCCTCATCATCAGAGTATCCTCACCACCAGAGTATCCTCAGCAACAGAGTATCTTCATCACCAGAGTATCCTCGTCACCAGAGTATCCTCACCACCAGAGTATCCTCATCACCAGAGTATCCTCATCACCAGAGTATCTACATCACCAGAGTATCCTCATCACCAGAGTATCTTCATCACCAGAGTATCTTCATCAACAGAGTATCTTCATCAACAGAGTATCTTCATCACCAGAGTATGCTCATCACCTGAGTATCTTCATCACCAGAGGATCTTCATCAACAGAGTATCCTCATCAACAGAGTATCCTCATCACCAGATGATCCTCATCATCAGAGTATCCTCACCACCAGAGTATCTTCATCACCAGAGTATCTTCATCAACAGAGTATCTTCATCACCAGAGTATCCTCAGCAACAGAGTATCTTCATCAACAGAGTATCTTCATCAACAGAGTATCCTCAGCAACAGAGTATCTTCATCACCAGAGTATCCTCGTCACCAGAGTATCCTCTTCACCAGAGTATCCTCACCACCAGAGTATCCTCATCACCAGAGTATCCTCGCCACCAGAGCATCCTCTTCACCAGAGTATCCTCTTCAGCAGAGTATCCTCATCACCAGAGTATCCTCATCACAAGAGTATCCTCTTCACCAGAGTATCCTCACCACCAGAGTATCATCATCACCAGAGTATGCTCGCCACCAGAGCATCCTCTTCACCAGAGTATCCTCTTCAGCAGAGTATCCTCATCACCAGATTATCATCATCACCAGAGTATCTACATCACCAGATTATCATCATCACCAGAGTATCTACATCACCAGAGTATCCTCATCACCAGATTATCATCATCACCAGAGTATCTACATCACCAGATTATCCTCATCACCAGAGTATCCTCGCCACCAGTGCATCCTCTTCACCAGAGTATCCTCCTCACCAGAGTATCTTCATCACCAGAGCATTCTCATCACCAGAGTATCCTCATCATCAGAGTATCCTCATCACCAGAGTATCCTCATCAACAGAGTATCCTCATCACCAGATGATCCTCATCATCAGAGTATCCTCACCACCAGAGTATCCTCAGCAACATAGTATCTTCATCACCAGAGTATCCTCGTCACCAGAGTATCCTCACCACCAGAGTATCCTCATCACCAGAGTATCCTCATCACCAGAGTATCTACATCACCAGAGTATCCTCATCACCAGAGTATCTTCATCACCAGAGTATCTTCATCAACAGAGTATCTTCATCAACAGAGTATCTTCATCACCAGAGTATGCTCATCACCTGAGTATCTTCATCACCAGAGGATCTTCATCAACAGAGTATCCTCATCAACAGAGTATCCTCATCACCAGATGATCCTCATCATCAGAGTATCCTCACCACCAGAGTATCTTCATCACCAGAGTATCTTCATCAACAGAGTATCCTCATCACCAGAGTATCCTCACCACCAGAGTATCCTCATCACCAGATTATCATCATCACCAGAGTATCTACATCACCAGAGTATCCTCATCACCAGAGTATCTTCATCACCAGAGTATCTTCATCAACAGAGTATCTTCATCACCAGAGTATGCTCATCACCTGAGTATCTTCATCACCAGAGGATCTTCATCACCAGATTATCCTCACCACCAGAGTATCCTCTTCACCAGAGTATCCTCATCACCAGAGTGTCCTCATCACCAGATTATCATCATCACCAGAGTATCTACATCACCAGATTATCATCATCACCAGAGTATCTACATCACCAGAGTATCCTCATCAACAGAGTATCTTCATCACCAGAGTATCTTCATCAACAGAGTATCTTCATCACCAGAGTATGCTCATCACCTGAGTATCTTCATCACCAGAGTATCTTCATCAACAGAGTATCCTCATCACCAGAGTATCTTCATCACCAGAGTATCTTCATCAACAGAGTATCTTCATCACCAGAGTATGCTCATCACCTGAGTATCTTCATCACCAGAGGATCTTCATCAACAGAGTATCCTCATCAACAGAGTATCCTCATCACCAGATGATCCTCATCAACAGAGTATCTTCATCACCAGAGTATGCTCATCACCTGAGTATCTTCATCACCAGAGGATCTTCATCAACAGAGTATCCTCATCAACAGAGTATCCTCATCACCAGATGATCCTCATCATCAGAGTATCCTCACCACCAGAGTATCTTCATCACCAGATTATCATCATCACCAGAGTATCTACATCACCAGAGTATCCTCATCACCAGAGTATCTTCATCACCAGATTATCATCATCACCAGAGTATCTACATCACCAGAGTATCCTCATCACCAGAGTATCTTCATCACCAGAGTATCTTCATCAACAGAGCATCTTCATCACCAGAGTATGCTCATCACCTGAGTATCTTCATCACCAGAGGATCTTCATCACCAGATTATCCTCACCACCAGAGTATCCTCTTCACCAGAGTATCCTCATCACCAGAGTGTCCTCATCACCAGATTATCATCATCACCAGAGTATCTACATCACCAGATTATCATCATCACCAGAGTATCTACATCACCAGAGTATCCTCATCAACAGAGTATCTTCATCACCAGAGTATCTTCATCAACAGAGTATCTTCATCACCAGAGTATGCTCATCACCTGAGTATCTTCATCACCAGAGTATCTTCATCAACAGAGTATCCTCATCAACAGAGTATCCTCATCACCAGATGATCCTCATCATCAGAGTATCCTCACCACCAGAGTATCCTCAGCAACAGAGTATCTTCATCACCAGAGTATCCTCGTCACCAGAGTATCCTCACCACCAGAGTATCCTCATCACCAGAGTATCCTCATCACCAGAGTATCTTCATCACCAGAGTATCTTCATCAACAGAGTATCCTCATCAACAGAGTATCCTCATCACCAGAGTATCCTCACCACCAGAGTATCCTCATCACCAGATTATCATCATCACCAGAGTATCTACATCACCAGAGTATCCTCATCACCAGAGTATCTTCATCACCAGGGTATCTTCATCAACAGAGTATCTTCATCACCAGAGTATGCTCATCACCTGAGTATCTTCATCACCAGAGGATCTTCATCAACAGAGTATCCTCATCAACAGAGTATCCTCATCACCAGATGATCCTCATCATCAGAGTATCCTCACCACCAGAGTATCTTCATCACCAGAGTATCTTCATCAACAGAGTATCTTCATCACCAGAGTATCCTCAGCAACAGAGTATCTTCATCAACAGAGTATCTTCATCACCAGAGTATCCTCAGCAACAGAGTATCCTCATCAACAGAGTATCCTCATCACCAGATGATCCTCATCATCAGAGTATCCTCACCACCAGAGTATCTTCATCACCAGAGTATCTTCATCAACAGAGTATCTTCATCACCAGAGTATCCTCAGCAACAGAGTATCTTCATCAACAGAGTATCTTCATCACCAGAGTATCCTCAGCAACAGAGTATCTTCATCACCAGAGTATCCTCGTCACCGGAGTATCCTCTTCACCAGAGTATCCTCACCACCAGAGTATCCTCATCACCAGAGTATCCTCGCCACCAGAGCATCCTCTTCACCAGAGTATCCTCTTCAGCAGAGTATCCTCATCACCAGAGTATCCTCATCACAAGAGTATCCTCTTCACCAGAGTATCCTCACCACCAGAGTATCATCATCACCAGAGTATGCTCGCCACCAGAGCATCCTCTTCACCAGAGTATGCTCGCCACAAGAGCATCCTCTTCACCAGAGTATCCTCTTCAGCAGAGTATCCTCATCACCAGATTATCATCATCACCAGAGTATCTACATCACCAGATTATCATCATCACCAGAGTATCTACATCACCAGAGTATCCTCATCACCAGATTATCATCATCACCAGAGTATCTACATCACCAGATTATCCTCATCACCAGAGTATCCTCGCCACCAGTGCATCCTCTTCACCAGAGTATCCTCCTCACCAGAGTATCTTCATCACCAGAGCATTCTCATCACCAGAGTATCCTCATCATCAGAGTATCCTCATCACCAGAGTATCCTCATCAACAGAGTATCCTCATCACCAGATGATCCTCATCATCAGAGTATCCTCACCACCAGAGTATCCTCAGCAACATAGTATCTTCATCACCAGAGTATCCTCGTCACCAGAGTATCCTCACCACCAGAGTATCCTCATCACCAGAGTATCCTCATCACCAGAGTATCTACATCACCAGAGTATCCTCATCACCAGAGTATCTTCATCACCAGAGTATCTTCATCAACAGAGTATCTTCATCAACAGAGTATCTTCATCACCAGAGTATGCTCATCACCTGAGTATCTTCATCACCAGAGGATCTTCATCAACAGAGTATCCTCATCAACAGAGTATCCTCATCACCAGATGATCCTCATCATCAGAGTATCCTCACCACCAGAGTATCCTCACCACCAGAGTATCCTCATCACCAGATTATCATCATCACCAGAGTATCTACATCACCAGAGTATCCTCATCACCAGAGTATCTTCATCACCAGAGTATCTTCATCAACAGAGTATCTTCATCACCAGAGTATGCTCATCACCTGAGTATCTTCATCACCAGAGGATCTTCATCACCAGATTATCCTCACCACCAGAGTATCCTCTTCACCAGAGTATCCTCATCACCAGAGTGTCCTCATCACC
The DNA here is from genome assembly GCA_024529925.1 of Ophthalmolycus amberensis. Taxonomy (NCBI): domain Eukaryota; kingdom Metazoa; phylum Chordata; class Actinopteri; order Perciformes; family Zoarcidae; genus Ophthalmolycus; species Ophthalmolycus amberensis. The sequence goes on from JAFEUB010001673.1 coordinate 44,825, forward strand.
AGATTATCATCATCACCAGAGTATCTACATCACCAGATTATCATCATCACCAGAGTATCTACATCACCAGAGTATCCTCATCAACAGAGTATCTTCATCACCAGAGTATCTTCATCAACAGAGTATCTTCATCACCAGAGTATGCTCATCACCTGAGTATCTTCATCACCAGAGTATCTTCATCAACAGAGTATCCTCATCACCAGAGTATCTTCATCACCAGAGTATCTTCATCAACAGAGTATCTTCATCACCAGAGTATGCTCATCACCTGAGTATCTTCATCACCAGAGGATCTTCATCAACAGAGTATCCTCATCAACAGAGTATCCTCATCACCAGATGATCCTCATCAACAGAGTATCTTCATCACCAGAGTATGCTCATCACCTGAGTATCTTCATCACCAGAGGATCTTCATCAACAGAGTATCCTCATCAACAGAGTATCCTCATCACCAGATGATCCTCATCATCAGAGTATCCTCACCACCAGAGTATCTTCATCACCAGAGTATCTTCATCAACAGAGTATCTTCATCACCAGAGTATCCTCAGCAACAGAGTATCTTCATCAACAGAGTATCTTCATCACCAGAGTATCCTCA
>JAFEUB010001674.1:0-46104 GCA_024529925.1 Ophthalmolycus amberensis
CCGATGCCGCCCACAACCTACGCTCTTCCGGAGTGGACAACGTCTGCATAGCTATAAGAGAAGAGGGAGCGGAGTCAGATGAAGACATGAGAGCAGAGGAAGTGAGGACTGGAAGTCGAGCAGCCGCTTTTGCCGCAGCGTCTGCGCGTGCATTCCCTATTGAAATGACGTCCGTGTGCCCTGTATGAGCAGCACATTTGCAAACAGCAATTGCTGTTGGCAACAAAATGGCTTCTAACAGTTCAGCAATGAGAGTGTGATGCAAAACAGGTTTTCCATCAGACTTAAGGAACTTTCTGTGTTTCCACAGACTCCCAAAATCGTGAATTACTCCGAATGCATAACGAGAGTCAGTGTGAACTGTAACAGTTTTACCTTCAGCTAGTTTGCATGCTTCAGTGAGCGCGATGAGCTCAGCTGCTTGGGCTGAAAGATGACATGGCAGAGAACCTGAACACAGCACTTCTGAGTCCGATACTACAGCAAAACCCACAAGATTAGTACCAGTGTGATCGCGGGAGGCAGATCCATCAACATACATTACCATGTCGCTGTTGAGCAGCGGAGTGTCCATCAAGTCAGGACGAGGAGTGCACCGAGCTTGAAGCTCAGCCAAACAGTTGTGCTCCTCTCTGTCACCAGGAATTGGGAGTAATGAGGCAGGGTTAAGATTAGTACAGCGTTTGACCGTTACGTTTGGCATGTCTAAGAGACATGTGTGATAACGCAAATATCGCGCTGCAGAGAGGTGAGACGATTTCTGTTCGAGGAGAATCAAAGACACCGAATGAGGAACAAGCAGAGTTAATGGGGCGTATCCTACTATATCACGTGAGGCAGCGAGTGCCTTTTCTGCCGCGGCCACTGCACGCAAACACTGTGGCAAACCAGCTGCGACTGGATCGAGTTTTGCGGAGAAATACGCAACTGGTCTTAATTTGTCACCGTGTGATTGTAACAACACCGAGGTCATGCAGCCCTGTCTTTCATCTACTGTCTGAGTGAACGGTTTGTTCGGATCTGGCAACCCTAAAGTTGGAGGAGTTTGCAAAGCACATTTCATTTGTGTGAAGGCTGAATGACCTTCTTCAGTCCAAATTATTTTACCATGTGCTGTGAGATTTTTACCGTGAATCAAACTTGATAAAGGTTTCTCCATCTGTGAGTAGTTAGGTATAAATGACCGACAGTATGAGCACATACCTAAAAAGGACATCAACTGTTTTTTAGTGTCAGGTTTCGGTATCGACACGATTGAAGCTATTCTTTTTGCAGAGAGGGTTTTCCCTTCCCCTGAAATGTCATGACCTAAGAAATGTACATTTTGCGTTACAAACTGTAATTTAGATAGACTGGCCTTGTGGCCCTCCTGTGCTAAATGTTGTAGCAGTCTTATTGTGTCCTCCTGACACTGTGCCTGAGTTGGAGCTGCGATGAGGCAGTCGTCTACATACTGCAGGAGTGCAGAGCCTGGTGAGAGAGTTAGACTTTCTAAGCTTTCTCTGAGTGCATCATTGTAGATGGTTGGAGACTCGGTGTAGCCTTGACACAGCCGTGTGAAGGTGTACGGTTTACCGTTAAAATTAAAGGCGAACCAATATTGACTTTCCTTGTCTACTGGGACACTGAAAAAAAGCATTTGACAGGTCAACCACAGAAAACCATTTAGCTGCAGGAGGAATCTGAGCTAGAATAGTGTAAGGATTAGGCACATTTGGTGCACGTGCATGAACTGCAGCATTTACTGCTTTCAGGTCTTGCACGAAACGCCATTCAATAGGCTTACCTGCATCTCTGATCTTTTTAACAGGAAATATCGGTGTCCTGACTGGAGAGTCTGGACATGGAATAATCACCCCTGCTTTCAGGAGTGACTCAAACACAGGTGTAATACCGTCAATGGCCTCTTGGCGCAGAGGGTACTGATGCTTGTGAGGTCGAAAATCAGAGCGTGGAGTGATAACGACAGGTTGACAGTTCTTTATCAGGCCAACGTCGTACTTGTTCACCGCCCAGAGTGTCTGTGGAACAGAAGTAAGGGCGGGAAGAATAGATGCAGGTTTAGTCAAAAACGTTTGAATTTCATTGTTAAGCTCATGAAACACATAGACTGATCTGCAGGCAGGTGTTAAGAGCACACAAAACGTTCTGTGGAAGCCGGTAGACTGTGATCGCAAAATGAGTGGATCACATGTCTTTTCCCAGTCAGTAAGCCCCTCGCATTGAGCTACGAATGGCCCCAAATCTCTCCATCGATCATCGCGTCCTTTTGACAGCGAGATGTGAGGAGCTGAATCTGGAACATCAAACAGTTCTTTCTGTGATGGAGACAGAGAAACAGATACAGCAGACTTATAAGTAGACCAAAACAGTGTGGAACAGGCGATTACATCATTAATGCCTTCAAAAAAATTGTCTTCATAACAGACATCTTGTCCTTTAGTAATGTGTGACGTGCAGTGTAAATGTTTGTAATTCATGCGGTCGGCATGTGGTGAGACCCGTGCGTCTACTGTGTGACAAAGTCGTTTTGCGTCGTCAACAGGGAGCCACCATTGATAGCAAAAAAGTGACTCAGAGGGAGTCTGTAACATTTGGTGTACAACTCTACGTCTCAGCACTTTAAGGCCATCAGAGGATGGTTTTACTCCTATCCCATAAGCGCACATTAAGTCTCTGCCCATTAAGTTAATGGGACAGAGGGTCGAAAGTAGAAACGAATGTTTCACTTTAATGTCAGGATCGTCATCAGTCAAGTCAGTGTGTACACACGTCATCGGAACAGAAAATTTTTCAGTGACAGTTAAACCGGAGGCCCCTTGAGAGTATACAAACCGCCCACTCATCTTCTGATGAGGAAAATATCTCTGTTGAATCACAGAGTGAGTAGCTCCAGAATCTACTAAAAATGTTAATTCTTTCCCTTGCACCATGACCTTTGTAGTCGGCATATTTTTGTATGACTCCGATGAAAACATTGAATAAGTGTGTGGCTGTGATGTAGATGCATTCACTTGCTGTTGCTCTAAGTGTGAAATGACACTGAGAAAAGTGGACTGTTGTTCTGCCGTGGACTGTTGTTCTGCCGTGAGCGTGCGAGAAAGCGTGTGTGCATTGCAGCAAATGTGCGCGTTGTTTATGCATTCTGAGTCAGTGTGTGTGTGTATGTGTGTGTGTGCGCTTATCTGTTCCGGAGCCGAGAGAGAGTCAGCTGCCTCCTGTCCACGTGCATCTCCTCGCCTCCCCACATCGCGTCAGTCAGATGTGCCAAATTGTAGATCACCTCCTTCGTCTCCTCCTCGCTGTCGTGACTCGCTGTGTGTGGAGCGATAAGGACAATTTCTGGACCAATGTCCTATTTCACCGCAGTTAAAACACTCGTTGGGCTGCACATGTGAAAATCCGTCATTCCGGTTGTCTTGGAAGCGTCTTTGGCCCCTCCCACGTCGCATTCCTCTTCCGCGCCCTCTCAGCTGGCCTCTCCCATAGCTGTCACGTTGGTGGGTGGGTTGGTTTCGGCCTGTCTCAGCTCCTAGTGACATCTGCTGGACAGCTTGAAGCATCGCAAGCTGGGCTTTGTCACCCACCTGTCTGCTGCGTTTCTCTTGTCTGGCCTGCGTGTCATTGTACATTTTGTAATTGTGCCGTGCGTGTTTTATCACCTCATCAAGTCTTGCATCCTCCAGGCCAATCACGGAGCGTTCAGTGGCTGTCTTAATGTCCGGTATCAGTCCGTTCATGAAAGCATTCTTGAGATGTGTTTCCCATACTGACATTTCTCTTCTGTCACCTGGTTCTTCAATACCGCTGTGTGTTTGGAATGCAGACATGAGTCTTTGGTGATACGATGTCACATCTTCAGCTTTATCTTGTTTGGTGTTATTAATTAATGCCATATTAACTTTCGATGGAAAAGCTGTCACTATCGCTTCGCATACGGCTGTAATGAAAATGACATAGGCCACGTTGTCTGCGTCTGCCCAGGGAGGTTTTACCATACAAGAGTCATGGCCAACACCTGTAACTGTGGCCCTGATTTTGCTGAAGTCTGTTGGGCCAACATGCTTGACTAACAGGCGGTGAACCTCTGGGCCAGTAGGCATAAATTCTTTGCAGAATATCAGGAACTCTTTTGCAAATGCTGCACCATTCTGAATGTTTGGCAGGTGAAGTGAAGCTTGCATGATGTCACCTTGCGTCCAGGGTCTGAACACGAGACCCGGAACACCATCAGCTGGTCCTGGAACTTGAATCATGGGCATCTGCAAGTTTTCTGATGCGTCGAGGTTGAATGGAGGTGGGGGTGTTTCGGGGCTGAGCCAGTTGGCGACAGCGCCGGCTGCCCCCCGCCAGCTACGCGGGTCTGCGTAGGACCATGGTGAGGTGGCAGGCGTCGATGTTGCAGCCGTCTGAGGAGAGACAAACGGGTTGTGCTGGGGCGAGGCTGGATCCTGTACGGAGCTCCTCGTTTGCCAGGCGAGCCTGTTCTTGCTGATGAACGAAGAGCCGGGTTACTGGTCTGTCAACCAGTGGTACATCAGGATATGGTGGAGGAGGTTGTGAAGGAGGTGCTGCTTGTGGTGCTGTTGGTGGTTGTAGAACGCCATCCTGTGGGGAAGGTCGGTAACACGTGTCCAGGAGGGGCCCAGCCGCTCCTGTCAAACTCGGATATATTGTGAGAGGAGAAACAGAGTTACTCAGTGTGTTTGCATCAATTTCGTCTTTTTTCAAACAAGTCATTTGTTTAAGCATTTGCTTTCTTTCCCTATTTTCACCCTCATTCAACCATTGTTTTAAGCATTTTTTATTTCTCTCCATCATTTCTAAATCTTTGATTCGGACTTTCTTCACACTCTTTTTTTTTATTTGTTTCAATTTTTCTTCCAAATCCCCTTTCAACATTTTGAGCTTAGCAACACTCAATGTGCCGTTTTCAGGAAAACCAAACTCCCTTGACCAGTACGTGAGGCAGTCTAAACACCCGTTTCCATATTTCTGTCGCATCATTTCAATTATTGGGCCCGAGGCCTCTTCTCTTTTACTACTTTCTCCACCCATTTTTTCAGGCGTGGATACGTTAACGTTACCTTTACAATATAGTCGTCACTATACAGCATATGTTTATTCTCTCGAAGGAAAACTCTTTGCAAAAAACCTCGTTTGAAATTCACGTTATGTTGTGGAAAACCACGATTCTTATTTCAAACTCATTTGAAGTTCACGTTAGTTATTTATCACGTTTCTTATTCTATCAGTATAGAATTCACGTACGATAATTTTAACCACGGTCTTACAACAAGCCTATATTTTGTAGTCAAGCGATCTGTGTTTACGATCTCAAAATGTTTTTATTCTGAGTTAAATCATCACCGTATAACACAATCCTGTATTCTACTTTAAGCGTGTACCAGTGATATGCCAGAAAATGAAAAAGGGAGTTTACATGAACCACATTCGTAAAACCAAACCACAAAATCAAAAACAGTTGTTACCCAAAAAAAAATGAAAACAATCGTTTTACCCAAATAAAAATATGAAATCAATTGTGTTACCCAAATAAAAATATGAAATCAATTGTGTTACCCAAATAAAAATATGAAATCAATTGTGTTACCCAAATAAAAATGACTACTTAACCCTTCATCTGTGTCTGTTAAATCATATGACCTTAGTATAATTTTATCATTACTTTTACAATTGGAATTTTAACTTTCTTACCCGTTTGTAGAAATTAATTCTTTTTCGTTGGATTTCGCGTGCCATCAATCAGAAACTCCCTGGGGTCCGCCGGCTCTTTCTCTCTGGTCTAATGAGGTATAAGATGGGAAATTTCAGTTTTGGTTTCCCGGGAGAGGCCTCTCCTCCGGTCAGTCCTCCTGGAGCCCTGATGGACAGTCAGCGAATCCTGTTCGTTAACGCCAGATTGTGATGGAATATTTCTTTGAATAGTCGGGAGAAGAGTTTAAAATGCTTTCTCTTAATGTCAAAATGAAACAGAGTCTTGATGAAGGATTAAAGTTATAATAGTCCATTTATTTGCCTGCAGGCAAGAGAGACAGTCTCACAAACACAACACCATCCTCTGTAAGAGATGCTCTGACCACATAGTCAAATGCATGTACATTTATACCCCGATAGCCAGCAGGCTGTTATCTCGATCGTAAACAGAATAATCGCAGGAGGACAGGGAGAGAAAACAGTCAAAGCAGATGTCTTCCTTTGAAGCTTAGTATCCTGTGTTTAGACAAGCAGAAGACGCGTTTTTTATGGCCAGTACACAAATCCCTTTATCAGTTGCCCCACAATAAACCCTGTTTACATCCAGCCCGATGCTTCCTTTGAAGTCACCGTGACCTGGAGAGAAAGTTAGTTCACAGTATTGTAAAAAGAGAAAAAGCCTGTTTACCATCACACATCAGGTTGTCTAAGACAGGTCGTGTCCTTCCTCTACTGAAAATCAAAGGACCCTGGACCCTCAGTGTGATCCGTCTTTAGAGACGGAAAACAATGCAAAAGATATCAGATAACATAAAACAACAGATAACAAGCCATCTGGCTTTCTAAACTAATAGACTCATCTAATGAAATGTGTTTGAGGCCTGCAAGGTAAAAGACTACATTCTTTAACCCCTAAAGCATAAGACTGACACATTTTTCCCATAACAGTATCCTCATCACCAGACTTTCTTCATCACCAGATGATCCTCATAATCAGAGTATCCTCATCACCAGAGTATCTTCATCAACAGACTATCCTCATCAACAGAGTATCCTCTTCACGAGAGTATCCTCATCACCAGAGTATCCTCATCACCAGAGTATCCTCACCACCAGAGTATCCTCACCACAAGAGTATCTTCATCACCAGAGTATCCTCTTCACCAGAGTATCCTCACCACCAGATTATCCTCTTCACCAGAGTATCCTCATCACCAGAGTGTCCTCATCACCAGATTATCATCATCACCTGAGTATCTACATCACCAGATTATCATCATCACCAGAGTATCTACATCACCAGAGTATCCTCATCAACAGAGTATCTTCATCACCAGAGTATCTTCATCACCAGAGTATCTTCATCAACAGAGTATCTTCATCACCAGAGTATGCTCATCACCTGAGTATCTTCATCACCAGAGTATCTTCATCAACAGAGTATCCTCATCAACAGAGTATCCTCATCACCAGATGATCCTCATCATCAGAGTATCCTCACCACCAGAGTATCCTCAGCAACAGAGTATCTTCATCACCAGAGTATCCTCATCACCAGAGTATCCTCACCACCAGAGTATCCTCATCACCAGAGTACCCTCATCACCAGAGTATCTTCATCACCAGAGTATCCTCATCACCAGAGTATCTTCATCACCAGAGTATCTTCATCAACAGAGTATCCTCATCAACAGAGTATCCTCACCACCAGAGTATCCTCATCACCAGATTATCATCATCACCAGAGTATCTACATCACCAGAGTATCCTCATCAGCAGAGTATCTTCATCACCAGAGTATCTTCATCAACAGAGTATCTTCATCACCAGAGTATGCTCATCACCTGAGTATCTTCATCACCAGAGGATCTTCATCAACAGAGTATCCTCATCAACAGAGTATCCTCATCACCAGATGATCCTCATCATCAGAGTATCCTCACCACCAGAGTATCTTCATCACCAGAGTATCTTCATCAACAGAGTATCTTCATCACCAGAGTATCCTCAGCAACAGAGTATCTTCATCAACAGAGTATCTTCATCACCAGTGTATCTTCATCACCAGAGTATCCTCATCACCAGAGTATCCTCACCACCAGAGTATCCTCATCACCAGAGTATCCTTGCCACCAGAGCATCCTCTTCACCAGAGTATCCTCTTCAGCAGAGTATCCTCATCACCAGAGTATCCTCATCACAAGAGTATCCTCTTCACCAGAGTATCCTCACCACCAGAGTATCATCATCACCAGAGTATGCTCGCCACCAGAGCATCCTCTTCACCAGAGTATCCTCTTCAGCAGAGTATCCTCATCACCAGATTATCATCATCACCAGAGTATCTACATCACCAGATTATCATCATCACCAGAGTATCTACATCACCAGAGTATCCTCATCACCAGAGTATCCTCGCCACCAGAGCATCCTCTTCACCAGAGTATCCTCCTCACCAGAGTATCTTCATCACCAGAGCATTCTCATCACCAGAGTATCCTCATCAACAGAGTATCCTCATCAACAGAGTATCCTCTTCACCATAGTATCCTCACCACCAGAGTATCTTCATCACCAGAGTATCTTCATCAACAGAGTATCTTCATCACCAGAGTATCCTCATCAACAGAGTATCTTCATCACCAGAGTATCCTCGTCACCAGAGTATCCTCACCACCAGAGTATCTTCATCACCAGAGTCTCCTCGTCACCAGAGTATCCTCACTACCAGAGTATCCTCATCACCAGAGTATCTTCATCACCAGAGTATCCTCATCACCAGAGTATCCTCATCACCAGAGTATCCTCATCACCAGTGTATCTTCATCACCAGAGTATCCTCATCACCAGAGTATCCTCATCACCAGAGTATCTTCATCAACAGAGTATCCTCATCAACAGAGTATCCTCATCACCAGATGATCCTCATCATCAGAGCATCCTCATCACCATAATATTTGTATCACCAGATTATCCACATCACCAGAGTATCTTCATCAACAGAGTATCCTCATCACCAGACTTTCTTCATCACCAGATGATCCTCATAATCAGAGTATCCTCATCACCAGAGTATCTTCATCAACAGAGTATCCTCATCACCAGAGTGTCCTCATCACCAGATTATCATCATCACCAGAGTATCTACATCACCAGATTATCATCATCACCAGAGTATCTACATCACCAGAGTATCCTCATCAACAGAGTATCTTCATCACCAGAGTATCTTCATCAACAGAGTATCTTCATCACCAGAGTATGCTCATCACCTGAGTATCTTCATCACCAGAGTATCTTCATCAACAGAGTATCCTCATCAACAGAGTATCCTCATCACCAGATGATCCTCATCATCAGAGTATCCTCACCACCAGAGTATCCTCAGCAACAGAGTATCTTCATCACCAGAGTATCCTCGTCACCAGAGTATCCTCACCACCAGAGTATCCTCATCACCAGAGTATCCTCATCACCAGAGTATCTTCATCACCAGAGTATCTTCATCAACAGAGTATCCTCATCAACAGAGTATCCTCATCACCAGAGTATCCTCACCACCAGAGTATCCTCATCACCAGATTATCATCATCACCAGAGTATCTACATCACCAGAGTATCCTCATCACCAGAGTATCTTCATCACCAGAGTATCTTCATCAACAGAGTATCTTCATCACCAGAGTATGCTCATCACCTGAGTATCTTCATCACCAGAGGATCTTCATCAACAGAGTATCCTCATCAACAGAGTATCCTCATCACCAGATGATCCTCATCATCAGAGTATCCTCACCACCAGAGTATCTTCATCACCAGAGTATCTTCATCAACAGAGTATCTTCATCACCAGAGTATCCTCAGCAACAGAGTATCTTCATCACCAGAGTATCCTCTTCACCAGAGTATCCTCACCACCAGAGTATCCTCATCACCAGAGTATCCTCGTCACCAGAGTATCCTCACCACCAGAGTATCCTCATCACCACAGTATCTTCATCACCAGAGTATCCTCATCACCAGATTATCATCATCACCAGAGTATCTACATCACCAGAGTATCCTCATCAACAGAGTATCTTCATCACCAGAGTATACTCATCAACAGAGTATCTTCATCACCAGAGTATCCTCGTCACCAGAGTATCCTCACCACCAGAGTATACTCATCAACAGAGTATCTTTATCACCAGAGTATGCTCGCCACCAGAGCATCCTCTTCACCAGAGTATCCTCTTCAGCAGAGTATCCTCATCACCAGATTATCATCATCACCAGAGTATCTACATCACCAGATTATCATCATCACCAGAGTATCTACATCACCAGAGTATCCTCATCACCAGATTATCCTCACCACCAGAGTATCCTCTTCACCAGAGTATCCTCATCACCAGAGTGTCCTCATCACCAGATTATCATCATCACCAGAGTATCTACATCACCAGATTATCATCATCACCAGAGTATCTACATCACCAGAGTATCCTCATCAACAGAGTATCTTCATCACCAGAGTATCTTCATCAACAGAGTATCTTCATCACCAGAGTATGCTCATCACCTGAGTATCTTCATCACCAGAGTATCTTCATCAACAGAGTATCCTCATCAACAGAGTATCCTCATCACCAGATGATCCTCATCATCAGAGTATCCTCACCACCAGAGTATCCTCAGCAACAGAGTATCTTCATCACCAGAGTATCCTCGTCACCAGAGTATCCTCACCACCAGAGTATCCTCATCACCAGAGTATCCTCATCACCAGAGTATCTTCATCACCAGAGTATCTTCATCAACAGAGTATCCTCATCAACAGAGTATCCTCATCACCAGACTTTCTTCATCACCAGATGATCCTCATAATCAGAGTATCCTCATCACCAGAGTATCTTCATCAACAGACTATCCTCATCAACAGGGTATCCTCTTCACGAGAGTATCCTCATCACCAGAGTATCCTCACCACCAGAGTATCCTCTTCACCAGAGTATCCTCATCACCAGAGTATCCTCACCACCATAGTATCCTCATCACCAGATTATCATCATCACCAGAGTATCTACATCACCAGAGTATCCTCATCAACAGAGTATCTTCATCACCAGAGTATGCTCATCACCTGAGTATCTTCATCACCAGAGTATCTTCATCAACAGAGTATCCTCATCAACAGAGTATCCTCATCACCAGATGATCCTCATCATCAGAGTATCCTCACCACCAGAGTATCCTCAGCAACAGAGTATCTTCATCACCAGAGTATCCTCGTCACCAGAGTATCCTCACCACCAGAGTATCCTCATCACCAGAGTATCCTCATCACCAGAGTATCTACATCACCAGAGTATCCTCATCACCAGAGTATCTTCATCACCAGAGTATCTTCATCAACAGAGTATCTTCATCAACAGAGTATCTTCATCACCAGAGTATGCTCATCACCTGAGTATCTTCATCACCAGAGGATCTTCATCAACAGAGTATCCTCATCAACAGAGTATCCTCATCACCAGATGATCCTCATCATCAGAGTATCCTCACCACCAGAGTATCTTCATCACCAGAGTATCTTCATCAACAGAGTATCTTCATCACCAGAGTATCCTCAGCAACAGAGTATCTTCATCAACAGAGTATCTTCATCAACAGAGTATCCTCAGCAACAGAGTATCTTCATCACCAGAGTATCCTCGTCACCAGAGTATCCTCTTCACCAGAGTATCCTCACCACCAGAGTATCCTCATCACCAGAGTATCCTCGCCACCAGAGCATCCTCTTCACCAGAGTATCCTCTTCAGCAGAGTATCCTCATCACCAGAGTATCCTCATCACAAGAGTATCCTCTTCACCAGAGTATCCTCACCACCAGAGTATCATCATCACCAGAGTATGCTCGCCACCAGAGCATCCTCTTCACCAGAGTATCCTCTTCAGCAGAGTATCCTCATCACCAGATTATCATCATCACCAGAGTATCTACATCACCAGATTATCATCATCACCAGAGTATCTACATCACCAGAGTATCCTCATCACCAGATTATCATCATCACCAGAGTATCTACATCACCAGATTATCCTCATCACCAGAGTATCCTCGCCACCAGTGCATCCTCTTCACCAGAGTATCCTCCTCACCAGAGTATCTTCATCACCAGAGCATTCTCATCACCAGAGTATCCTCATCATCAGAGTATCCTCATCACCAGAGTATCCTCATCAACAGAGTATCCTCATCACCAGATGATCCTCATCATCAGAGTATCCTCACCACCAGAGTATCCTCAGCAACATAGTATCTTCATCACCAGAGTATCCTCGTCACCAGAGTATCCTCACCACCAGAGTATCCTCATCACCAGAGTATCCTCATCACCAGAGTATCTACATCACCAGAGTATCCTCATCACCAGAGTATCTTCATCACCAGAGTATCTTCATCAACAGAGTATCTTCATCAACAGAGTATCTTCATCACCAGAGTATGCTCATCACCTGAGTATCTTCATCACCAGAGGATCTTCATCAACAGAGTATCCTCATCAACAGAGTATCCTCATCACCAGATGATCCTCATCATCAGAGTATCCTCACCACCAGAGTATCTTCATCACCAGAGTATCTTCATCAACAGAGTATCCTCATCACCAGAGTATCCTCACCACCAGAGTATCCTCATCACCAGATTATCATCATCACCAGAGTATCTACATCACCAGAGTATCCTCATCACCAGAGTATCTTCATCACCAGAGTATCTTCATCAACAGAGTATCTTCATCACCAGAGTATCCTCATCACCAGAGTATCTTCATCACCAGAGTATCTTCATCACCAGAGTATCCTCATCACCAGAGTATCCTCATCACCAGAGTATCCTCATCACCAGAGTATCCTCATCACCAGATTATCATCATCACCAGAGTATCTACATCACCAGATTATCATCATCACCAGAGTATCTACATCACCAGAGTATCCTCATCAACAGAGTATCTTCATCACCAGAGTATCTTCATCAACAGAGTATCTTCATCACCAGAGTATGCTCATCACCTGAGTATCTTCATCACCAGAGTATCTTCATCAACAGAGTATCCTCATCACCAGAGTATCTTCATCACCAGAGTATCTTCATCAACAGAGTATCTTCATCAACAGAGTATCCTCATTAACAGAGTATCCTCATCACCAGATGATCCTCATCACCAGAGTATCCTCAGCAACAGAGTATCTTCATCAACAGAGTATCTTCATCACCAGAGTATCCTCAGCAACAGAGTATCTTCATCACCAGAGTATCCTCGTCACCAGAGTATCCTCTTCACCAGAGTATCCTCACCACCAGAGTATCCTCATCACCAGAGTATCCTCGCCACCAGAGCATCCTCTTCACCAGAGTATCCTCTTCAGCAGAGTATCCTCATCACCAGAGTATCCTCATCACAAGAGTATCCTCTTCACCAGAGTATCCCCTTCAGCAGAGTATCCCCATCACCAGAGTATCCTCATCACCAGAGTATCCTCATCACAAGAGTATCCTCTTCACCAGAGTATCCTCATCACCAGAGTATCCTCATCACCAGAGTATCCTCGTCACCAGAGTATCCTCACCACCAGAGTATCCTCATCACCACAGTATCTTCATCACCAGAGTATCCTCATCACCAGATTATCATCATCACCAGAGTATCTACATCACCAGAGTATCCTCATCAACAGAGTATCTTCATCACCAGAGTATACTCATCAACAGAGTATCTTCATCACCAGAGTATCCTCGTCACCAGAGTATCCTCACCACCAGAGTATACTCATCAACAGAGTATCTTTATCACCAGAGTATGCTCGCCACCAGAGCATCCTCTTCACCAGAGTATCCTCTTCAGCAGAGTATCCTCATCACCAGATTATCATCATCACCAGAGTATCTACATCACCAGATTATCATCATCACCAGAGTATCTACATCACCAGAGTATCCTCATCACCAGATTATCCTCATCAACAGAGTATCCTCTTCACCAGAGTATCCTCACCACCAGAGTATCCTCCTCACCAGAGTATCCTCCTCACCAGAGTATCCTCATCACCAGAGTATCCTCATCACCAGAGTATCTTCATCAACAGAGTATCCTCATTAACAGAGTATCCTCATCACCAGATGATCCTCATCACCAGAGTATCCTCATCACCAGAGTATCCTCACCACCAGAGTATCCTCGTCACCAGAGTATCCTCGCCACCAGAGCATCCTCTTCACCAGAGTATCCTCGCCACCAGAGCATCCTCTTCACCAGAGTATCCTCTTCAGCAGAGTATCCTCATCACCAGATTATCATCATCACCAGAGTATCTACATCACCAGATTATCATCATCACCAGAGTATCTACATCACCAGATTATCCTCATCACCAGAGTATCCTCACCACCAGAGCATCCTCTTCACCAGAGTAACCTCTTCAGCAGAGTATCCTCATCACCAGAGCATTCTCATCACCAGAGTATCCTCATCATCAGAGTATCCTCATCACCAGAGTATCTTCACCAACAGAGTATCCTCATCAACAGAGTATCCTCTTCACCAGAGTATCCTCACCACCAGAGTATTTTCATCACCAGAGTATCTTCATCAACAGAGTATCTTCATCACCAGAGTATCCTCATCAACAGAGTATCTTCATCACCAGAGTATCCTCGTCACCAGAGTATCCTCACCACCAGAGTATCTTCATCACCAGAGTATCCTCGTCACCAGAGTATCCTCACTACCAGAGTATCCTCATCACCAGAGTATCTTCATCACCAGAGTATCTTCATCACCAGAGTATCTTCATCACCAGAGTATCCTCATCACCAGAGTATCTTCATCACCAGAGTATCCTCATCACCAGAGTATCCTCATCACCAGAGTGTCTTCATCAACAGAGTATCCTCATCAACAGAGTATCCTCATCACCAGATGATCCTCATCATCAGAGCATCCTCATCACCATAATATTTGTATCACCAGATTGTCCACATCACCAGAGTATCTTCATCAACAGAGTATCCTCATCACCAGACTTTCTTCATCACCAGATGATCCTCATAATCAGAGTATCCTCATCACCAGAGTATCTTCATCAACAGACTATCCTCATCAACAGGGTATCCTCTTCACGAGAGTATCCTCATCACCAGAGTATCCTCACCACCAGAGTATCCTCTTCACCAGAGTATCCTCATCACCAGAGTATCCTCACCACCATAGTATCCTCATCACCAGATTATCATCATCACCAGAGTATCTACATCACCAGAGTATCCTCATCAACAGAGTATCTTCATCACCAGAGTATGCTCATCACCTGAGTATCTTCATCACCAGAGTATCTTCATCAACAGAGTATCCTCATCAACAGAGTATCCTCATCACCAGATGATCCTCATCATCAGAGTATCCTCACCACCAGAGTATCCTCAGCAACAGAGTATCTTCATCACCAGAGTATCCTCGTCACCAGAGTATCCTCACCACCAGAGTATCCTCATCACCAGAGTATCCTCATCACCAGAGTATCTACATCACCAGAGTATCCTCATCACCAGAGTATCTTCATCACCAGAGTATCTTCATCAACAGAGTATCTTCATCAACAGAGTATCTTCATCACCAGAGTATGCTCATCACCTGAGTATCTTCATCACCAGAGGATCTTCATCAACAGAGTATCCTCATCAACAGAGTATCCTCATCACCAGATGATCCTCATCATCAGAGTATCCTCACCACCAGAGTATCTTCATCACCAGAGTATCTTCATCAACAGAGTATCTTCATCACCAGAGTATCCTCAGCAACAGAGTATCTTCATCAACAGAGTATCTTCATCAACAGAGTATCCTCAGCAACAGAGTATCTTCATCACCAGAGTATCCTCGTCACCAGAGTATCCTCTTCACCAGAGTATCCTCACCACCAGAGTATCCTCATCACCAGAGTATCCTCGCCACCAGAGCATCCTCTTCACCAGAGTATCCTCTTCAGCAGAGTATCCTCATCACCAGAGTATCCTCATCACAAGAGTATCCTCTTCACCAGAGTATCCTCACCACCAGAGTATCATCATCACCAGAGTATGCTCGCCACCAGAGCATCCTCTTCACCAGAGTATCCTCTTCAGCAGAGTATCCTCATCACCAGATTATCATCATCACCAGAGTATCTACATCACCAGAGTATCCTCATCAACAGAGTATCTTCATCACCAGAGTATACTCATCAACAGAGTATCTTCATCACCAGAGTATCCTCGTCACCAGAGTATCCTCACCACCAGAGTATACTCATCAACAGAGTATCTTTATCACCAGAGTATGCTCGCCACCAGAGCATCCTCTTCACCAGAGTATCCTCTTCAGCAGAGTATCCTCATCACCAGATTATCATCATCACCAGAGTATCTACATCACCAGATTATCATCATCACCAGAGTATCTACATCACCAGAGTATCCTCATCACCAGATTATCCTCATCAACAGAGTATCCTCTTCACCAGAGTATCCTCACCACCAGAGTATCCTCCTCACCAGAGTATCCTCCTCACCAGAGTATCCTCATCACCAGAGTATCCTCATCACCAGAGTATCTTCATCAACAGAGTATCCTCATTAACAGAGTATCCTCATCACCAGATGATCCTCATCACCAGAGTATCCTCATCACCAGAGTATCCTCACCACCAGAGTATCCTCGTCACCAGAGTATCCTCGCCACCAGAGCATCCTCTTCACCAGAGTATCCTCGCCACCAGAGCATCCTCTTCACCAGAGTATCCTCTTCAGCAGAGTATCCTCATCACCAGATTATCATCATCACCAGAGTATCTACATCACCAGATTATCATCATCACCAGAGTATCCTCACCACCAGAGCATCCTCTTCACCAGAGTAACCTCTTCAGCAGAGTATCCTCATCACCAGAGCATTCTCATCACCAGAGTATCCTCATCATCAGAGTATCCTCATCACCAGAGTATCTTCACCAACAGAGTATCCTCATCAACAGAGTATCCTCTTCACCAGAGTATCCTCACCACCAGAGTATTTTCATCACCAGAGTATCTTCATCAACAGAGTATCTTCATCACCAGAGTATCCTCATCAACAGAGTATCTTCATCACCAGAGTATCCTCGTCACCAGAGTATCCTCACCACCAGAGTATCTTCATCACCAGAGTATCCTCGTCACCAGAGTATCCTCACTACCAGAGTATCCTCATCACCAGAGTATCTTCATCACCAGAGTATCTTCATCACCAGAGTATCTTCATCACCAGAGTATCCTCATCACCAGAGTATCTTCATCACCAGAGTATCCTCATCACCAGAGTATCCTCATCACCAGAGTGTCTTCATCAACAGAGTATCCTCATCAACAGAGTATCCTCATCACCAGATGATCCTCATCATCAGAGCATCCTCATCACCATAATATTTGTATCACCAGATTGTCCACATCACCAGAGTATCTTCATCAACAGAGTATCCTCATCACCAGACTTTCTTCATCACCAGATGATCCTCATAATCAGAGTATCCTCATCACCAGAGTATCTTCATCAACAGACTATCCTCATCAACAGAGTATCCTCTTCACGAGAGTATCCTCATCACCAGAGTATCCTCACCACCAGAGTATCCTCTTCACCAGAGTATCCTCATCACCAGAGTATCCTCACCACCATAGTATCCTCATCACCAGATTATCATCATCACCAGAGTATCTACATCACCAGAGTATCCTCATCAACAGAGTATCTTCATCACCAGAGTATGCTCATCACCTGAGTATCTTCATCACCAGAGTATCTTCATCAACAGAGTATCCTCATCAACAGAGTATCCTCATCACCAGATGATCCTCATCATCAGAGTATCCTCACCACCAGAGTATCCTCAGCAACAGAGTATCTTCATCACCAGAGTATCCTCGTCACCAGAGTATCCTCACCACCAGAGTATCCTCATCACCAGAGTATCCTCATCACCAGAGTATCTACATCACCAGAGTATCCTCATCACCAGAGTATCTTCATCACCAGAGTATCTTCATCAACAGAGTATCTTCATCAACAGAGTATCTTCATCACCAGAGTATGCTCATCACCTGAGTATCTTCATCACCAGAGGATCTTCATCAACAGAGTATCCTCATCAACAGAGTATCCTCATCACCAGATGATCCTCATCATCAGAGTATCCTCACCACCAGAGTATCTTCATCACCAGAGTATCTTCATCAACAGAGTATCTTCATCACCAGAGTATCCTCAGCAACAGAGTATCTTCATCAACAGAGTATCTTCATCACCAGAGTATCCTCAGCAACAGAGTATCTTCATCACCAGAGTATCCTCGTCACCAGAGTATCCTCTTCACCAGAGTATCCTCACCACCAGAGTATCCTCATCACCAGAGTATCCTCGCCACCAGAGCATCCTCTTCACCAGAGTATCCTCTTCAGCAGAGTATCCTCATCACCAGAGTATCCTCATCACAAGAGTATCCTCTTCACCAGAGTATCCTCACCACCAGAGTATCATCATCACCAGAGTATGCTCGCCACCAGAGCATCCTCTTCACCAGAGTATCCTCTTCAGCAGAGTATCCTCATCACCAGATTATCATCATCACCAGAGTATCTACATCACCAGATTATCATCATCACCAGAGTATCTACATCACCAGAGTATCCTCATCACCAGATTATCATCATCACCAGAGTATCTACATCACCAGATTATCCTCATCACCAGAGTATCCTCGCCACCAGTGCATCCTCTTCACCAGAGTATCCTCCTCACCAGAGTATCTTCATCACCAGAGCATTCTCATCACCAGAGTATCCTCATCATCAGAGTATCCTCATCACCAGAGTATCCTCATCAACAGAGTATCCTCATCACCAGATGATCCTCATCATCAGAGTATCCTCACCACCAGAGTATCCTCAGCAACATAGTATCTTCATCACCAGAGTATCCTCGTCACCAGAGTATCCTCACCACCAGAGTATCCTCATCACCAGAGTATCCTCATCACCAGAGTATCTACATCACCAGAGTATCCTCATCACCAGAGTATCTTCATCACCAGAGTATCTTCATCAACAGAGTATCTTCATCAACAGAGTATCTTCATCACCAGAGTATGCTCATCACCTGAGTATCTTCATCACCAGAGGATCTTCATCAACAGAGTATCCTCATCAACAGAGTATCCTCATCACCAGATGATCCTCATCATCAGAGTATCCTCACCACCAGAGTATCTTCATCACCAGAGTATCTTCATCAACAGAGTATCCTCATCACCAGAGTATCCTCACCACCAGAGTATCCTCATCACCAGATTATCATCATCACCAGAGTATCTACATCACCAGAGTATCCTCATCACCAGAGTATCTTCATCACCAGAGTATCTTCATCAACAGAGTATCTTCATCACCAGAGTATGCTCATCACCTGAGTATCTTCATCACCAGAGGATCTTCATCACCAGATTATCCTCACCACCAGAGTATCCTCTTCACCAGAGTATCCTCATCACCAGAGTGTCCTCATCACCAGATTATCATCATCACCAGAGTATCTACATCACCAGATTATCATCATCACCAGAGTATCTACATCACCAGAGTATCCTCATCAACAGAGTATCTTCATCACCAGAGTATCTTCATCAACAGAGTATCTTCATCACCAGAGTATGCTCATCACCTGAGTATCTTCATCACCAGAGTATCTTCATCAACAGAGTATCCTCATCACCAGAGTATCTTCATCACCAGAGTATCTTCATCAACAGAGTATCTTCATCACCAGAGTATGCTCATCACCT
Organism: Ophthalmolycus amberensis; assembly: GCA_024529925.1. NCBI lineage: Eukaryota > Metazoa > Chordata > Actinopteri > Perciformes > Zoarcidae > Ophthalmolycus > Ophthalmolycus amberensis. The sequence continues at coordinate 19,618 of JAFEUB010001674.1, forward strand.
GAGTATCTTCATCACCAGAGGATCTTCATCAACAGAGTATCCTCATCAACAGAGTATCCTCATCACCAGATGATCCTCATCAACAGAGTATCTTCATCACCAGAGTATGCTCATCACCTGAGTATCTTCATCACCAGAGGATCTTCATCAACAGAGTATCCTCATCAACAGAGTATCCTCATCACCAGATGATCCTCATCATCAGAGTATCCTCACCACCAGAGTATCTTCATCACCAGATTATCATCATCACCAGAGTATCTACATCACCAGAGTATCCTCATCACCAGAGTATCTTCATCACCAGATTATCATCATCACCAGAGTATCTACATCACCAGAGTATCCTCATCACCAGAGTATCTTCATCACCAGAGTATCTTCATCAACAGAGCATCTTCATCACCAGAGTATGCTCATCACCTGAGTATCTTCATCACCAGAGGATCTTCATCACCAGATTATCCTCACCACCAGAGTATCCTCTTCACCAGAGTATCCTCATCACCAGAGTGTCCTCATCACCAGATTATCATCATCACCAGAGTATCTACATCACCAGATTATCATCATCACCAGAGTATCTACATCACCAGAGTATCCTCATCAACAGAGTATCTTCATCACCAGAGTATCTTCATCAACAGAGTATCTTCATCACCAGAGTATGCTCATCACCTGAGTATCTTCATCACCAGAGTATCTTCATCAACAGAGTATCCTCATCAACAGAGTATCCTCATCACCAGATGATCCTCATCATCAGAGTATCCTCACCACCAGAGTATCCTCAGCAACAGAGTATCTTCATCACCAGAGTATCCTCGTCACCAGAGTATCCTCACCACCAGAGTATCCTCATCACCAGAGTATCCTCATCACCAGAGTATCTTCATCACCAGAGTATCTTCATCAACAGAGTATCCTCATCAACAGAGTATCCTCATCACCAGAGTATCCTCACCACCAGAGTATCCTCATCACCAGATTATCATCATCACCAGAGTATCTACATCACCAGAGTATCCTCATCACCAGAGTATCTTCATCACCAGAGTATCTTCATCAACAGAGTATCTTCATCACCAGAGTATGCTCATCACCTGAGTATCTTCATCACCAGAGGATCTTCATCAACAGAGTATCCTCATCAACAGAGTATCCTCATCACCAGATGATCCTCATCATCAGAGTATCCTCACCACCAGAGTATCTTCATCACCAGAGTATCTTCATCAACAGAGTATCTTCATCACCAGAGTATCCTCAGCAACAGAGTATCTTCATCAACAGAGTATCTTCATCACCAGAGTATCCTCAGCAACAGAGTATCCTCATCAACAGAGTATCCTCATCACCAGATGATCCTCATCATCAGAGTATCCTCACCACCAGAGTATCTTCATCACCAGAGTATCTTCATCAACAGAGTATCTTCATCACCAGAGTATCCTCAGCAACAGAGTATCTTCATCAACAGAGTATCTTCATCACCAGAGTATCCTCAGCAACAGAGTATCTTCATCACCAGAGTATCCTCGTCACCGGAGTATCCTCTTCACCAGAGTATCCTCACCACCAGAGTATCCTCATCACCAGAGTATCCTCGCCACCAGAGCATCCTCTTCACCAGAGTATCCTCTTCAGCAGAGTATCCTCATCACCAGAGTATCCTCATCACAAGAGTATCCTCTTCACCAGAGTATCCTCACCACCAGAGTATCATCATCACCAGAGTATGCTCGCCACCAGAGCATCCTCTTCACCAGAGTATGCTCGCCACCAGAGCATCCTCTTCACCAGAGTATCCTCTTCAGCAGAGTATCCTCATCACCAGATTATCATCATCACCAGAGTATCTACATCACCAGATTATCATCATCACCAGAGTATCTACATCACCAGAGTATCCTCATCACCAGATTATCATCATCACCAGAGTATCTACATCACCAGATTATCCTCATCACCAGAGTATCCTCGCCACCAGTGCATCCTCTTCACCAGAGTATCCTCCTCACCAGAGTATCTTCATCACCAGAGCATTCTCATCACCAGAGTATCCTCATCATCAGAGTATCCTCATCACCAGAGTATCCTCATCAACAGAGTATCCTCATCACCAGATGATCCTCATCATCAGAGTATCCTCACCACCAGAGTATCCTCAGCAACATAGTATCTTCATCACCAGAGTATCCTCGTCACCAGAGTATCCTCACCACCAGAGTATCCTCATCACCAGAGTATCCTCATCACCAGAGTATCTACATCACCAGAGTATCCTCATCACCAGAGTATCTTCATCACCAGAGTATCTTCATCAACAGAGTATCTTCATCAACAGAGTATCTTCATCACCAGAGTATGCTCATCACCTGAGTATCTTCATCACCAGAGGATCTTCATCAACAGAGTATCCTCATCAACAGAGTATCCTCATCACCAGATGATCCTCATCATCAGAGTATCCTCACCACCAGAGTATCCTCACCACCAGAGTATCCTCATCACCAGATTATCATCATCACCAGAGTATCTACATCACCAGAGTATCCTCATCACCAGAGTATCTTCATCACCAGAGTATCTTCATCAACAGAGTATCTTCATCACCAGAGTATGCTCATCACCTGAGTATCTTCATCACCAGAGGATCTTCATCACCAGATTATCCTCACCACCAGAGTATCCTCTTCACCAGAGTATCCTCATCACCAGAGTGTCCTCATCACCAGATTATCATCATCACCAGAGTATCTACATCACCAGATTATCATCATCACCAGAGTATCTACATCACCAGAGTATCCTCATCAACAGAGTATCTTCATCACCAGAGTATCTTCATCAACAGAGTATCTTCATCACCAGAGTATGCTCATCACCTGAGTATCTTCATCACCAGAGTATCTTCATCAACAGAGTATCCTCATCACCAGAGTATCTTCATCACCAGAGTATCTTCATCAACAGAGTATCTTCATCACCAGAGTATGCTCATCACCTGAGTATCTTCATCACCAGAGGATCTTCATCAACAGAGTATCCTCATCAACAGAGTATCCTCATCACCAGATGATCCTCATCAACAGAGTATCTTCATCACCAGAGTATGCTCATCACCTGAGTATCTTCATCACCAGAGGATCTTCATCAACAGAGTATCCTCATCAACAGAGTATCCTCATCACCAGATGATCCTCATCATCAGAGTATCCTCACCACCAGAGTATCTTCATCACCAGATTATCATCATCACCAGAGTATCTACATCACCAGAGTATCCTCATCACCAGAGTATCTTCATCACCAGATTATCATCATCACCAGAGTATCTACATCACCAGAGTATCCTCATCACCAGAGTATCTTCATCACCAGAGTATCTTCATCAACAGAGTATCTTCATCACCAGAGTATGCTCATCACCTGAGTATCTTCATCACCAGAGGATCTTCATCACCAGATTATCCTCACCACCAGAGTATCCTCTTCACCAGAGTATCCTCATCACCAGAGTGTCCTCATCACCAGATTATCATCATCACCAGAGTATCTACATCACCAGATTATCATCATCACCAGAGTATCTACATCACCAGAGTATCCTCATCAACAGAGTATCTTCATCACCAGAGTATCTTCATCAACAGAGTATCTTCATCACCAGAGTATGCTCATCACCTGAGTATCTTCATCACCAGAGTATCTTCATCACCAGAGTATCTTCATCAACAGAGTATCCTCATCAACAGAGTATCCTCATCACCAGAGTATCCTCACCACCAGAGTATCCTCATCACCAGATTATCATCATCACCAGAGTATCTACATCACCAGAGTATCCTCATCACCAGAGTATCTTCATCACCAGAGTATCTTCATCAACAGAGTATCTTCATCACCAGAGTATGCTCATCACCTGAGTATCTTCATCACCAGAGGATCTTCATCAACAGAGTATCCTCATCAACAGAGTATCCTCATCACCAGATGATCCTCATCATCAGAGTATCCTCACCACCAGAGTATCTTCATCACCAGAGTATCTTCATCAACAGAGTATCTTCATCACCAGAGTATCCTCAGCAACAGAGTATCTTCATCAACAGAGTATCTTCATCACCAGAGTATCCTCAGCAACAGAGTATCTTCATCACCAGAGTATCCTCGTCACCAGAGTATCCTCTTCACCAGAGTATCCTCACCACCAGAGTATCCTCATCACCAGAGTATCCTCGCCACCAGAGCATCCTCTTCACCAGAGTATCCTCTTCAGCAGAGTATCCTCATCACCAGAGTATCCTCATCACAAGAGTATCCTCTTCACCAGAGTATCCCCTTCAGCAGAGTATCCCCATCACCAGAGTATCCTCATCACCAGAGTATCCTCATCACAAGAGTATCCTCTTCACCAGAGTATCCTCATCACCAGAGTATCCTCATCACCAGAGTATCCTCGTCACCAGAGTATCCTCACCACCAGAGTATCCTCATCACCACAGTATCTTCATCACCAGAGTATCCTCATCACCAGATTATCATCATCACCAGAGTATCTACATCACCAGAGTATCCTCATCAACAGAGTATCTTCATCACCAGAGTATACTCATCAACAGAGTATCTTCATCACCAGAGTATCCTCGTCACCAGAGTATCCTCACCACCAGAGTATACTCATCAACAGAGTATCTTTATCACCAGAGTATGCTCGCCACCAGAGCATCCTCTTCACCAGAGTATCCTCTTCAGCAGAGTATCCTCATCACCAGATTATCATCATCACCAGAGTATCTACATCACCAGATTATCATCATCACCAGAGTATCTACATCACCAGAGTATCCTCATCACCAGATTATCCTCATCAACAGAGTATCCTCTTCACCAGAGTATCCTCACCACCAGAGTATCCTCCTCACCAGAGTATCCTCCTCACCAGAGTATCCTCATCACCAGAGTATCCTCATCACCAGAGTATCTTCATCAACAGAGTATCCTCATTAACAGAGTATCCTCATCACCAGATGATCCTCATCACCAGAGTATCCTCATCACCAGAGTATCCTCATCACAAGAGTATCCTCACCACCAGAGTATCCTCGTCACCAGAGTATCCTCGCCACCAGAGCATCCTCTTCACCAGAGTATCCTCGCCACCAGAGCATCCTCTTCACCAGAGTATCCTCTTCAGCAGAGTATCCTCATCACCAGATTATCATCATCACCAGAGTATCTACATCACCAGATTATCATCATCACCAGAGTATCTACATCACCAGATTATCCTCATCACCAGAGTATCCTCACCACCAGAGCATCCTCTTCACCAGAGTATCCTCTTCAGCAGAGTATCCTCATCACCAGAGCATTCTCATCACCAGAGTATCTTCATCACCAGAGTATCTTCATCACCAGAGTATCCTCATCACCAGAGTATCTTCATCACCAGAGTATCCTCATCACCAGAGTATCCTCATCACCAGAGTGTCTTCATCAACAGAGTATCCTCATCAACAGAGTATCCTCATCACCAGATGATCCTCATCATCAGAGCATCCTCATCACCATAATATTTGTATCACCAGATTGTCCACATCACCAGAGTATCTTCATCAACAGAGTATCCTCATCACCAGACTTTCTTCATCACCAGATGATCCTCATAATCAGAGTATCCTCATCACCAGAGTATCTTCATCAACAGACTATCCTCATCAACAGAGTATCCTCTTCACGAGAGTATCCTCATCACCAGAGTATCCTCACCACCAGAGTATCCTCTTCACCAGAGTATCCTCATCACCAGAGTATCCTCACCACCATAGTATCCTCATCACCAGATTATCATCATCACCAGAGTATCTACATCACCAGAGTATCCTCATCAACAGAGTATCTTCATCACCAGAGTATGCTCATCACCTGAGTATCTTCATCACCAGAGTATCTTCATCAACAGAGTATCCTCATCAACAGAGTATCCTCATCACCAGATGATCCTCATCATCAGAGTATCCTCACCACCAGAGTATCCTCAGCAACAGAGTATCTTCATCACCAGAGTATCCTCGTCACCAGAGTATCCTCACCACCAGAGTATCCTCATCACCAGAGTATCCTCATCACCAGAGTATCTACATCACCAGAGTATCCTCATCACCAGAGTATCTTCATCACCAGAGTATCTTCATCAACAGAGTATCTTCATCACCAGAGTATGCTCATCACCTGAGTATCTTCATCACCAGAGGATCTTCATCAACAGAGTATCCTCATCAACAGAGTATCCTCATCACCAGATGATCCTCATCATCAGAGTATCCTCACCACCAGAGTATCTTCATCACCAGAGTATCTTCATCAACAGAGTATCTTCATCACCAGAGTATCTTCATCACCAGAGTATCCTCATCACCAGAGTATCCTCTTCACCAGAGTATCCTCACCACCAGAGTATCCTCATCACCAGAGTATCCTCGCCACCAGAGCATCCTCTTCACCAGAGTATCCTCTTCAGCAGAGTATCCTCATCACCAGAGTATCCTCATCACAAGAGTATCCTCTTCACCAGAGTATCCCCTTCAGCAGAGTATCCCCATCACCAGAGTATCCTCATCACCAGAGTATCCTCATCACAAGAGTATCCTCTTCACCAGAGTATCCTCATCACCAGAGTATCCTCATCACCAGAGTATCCTCGTCACCAGAGTATCCTCACCACCAGAGTATCCTCATCACCACAGTATCTTCATCACCAGAGTATCCTCATCACCAGATTATCATCATCACCAGAGTATCTACATCACCAGAGTATCCTCATCAACAGAGTATCTTCATCACCAGAGTATACTCATCAACAGAGTATCTTCATCACCAGAGTATCCTCGTCACCAGAGTATCCTCACCACCAGAGTATACTCATCAACAGAGTATCTTTATCACCAGAGTATGCTCGCCACCAGAGCATCCTCTTCACCAGAGTATCCTCTTCAGCAGAGTATCCTCATCACCAGATTATCATCATCACCAGAGTATCTACATCACCAGATTATCATCATCACCAGAGTATCTACATCACCAGAGTATCCTCATCACCAGATTATCCTCATCAACAGAGTATCCTCTTCACCAGAGTATCCTCACCACCAGAGTATCCTCCTCACCAGAGTATCCTCCTCACCAGAGTATCCTCATCACCAGAGTATCCTCATCACCAGAGTATCTTCATCAACAGAGTATCCTCATTAACAGAGTATCCTCATCACCAGAGTATCTTCATCACCAGAGTATCTTCATCAACAGAGTATCCTCATCAACAGAGTATCCTCATCACCAGAGTATCCTCACCACCAGAGTATCCTCATCACCAGATTATCATCATCACCAGAGTATCTACATCACCAGAGTATCCTCATCACCAGAGTATCTTCATCACCAGAGTATCTTCATCAACAGAGTATCTTCATCACCAGAGTATGCTCATCACCTGAGTATCTTCATCACCAGAGGATCTTCATCAACAGAGTATCCTCATCAACAGAGTATCCTCATCACCAGATGATCCTCATCATCAGAGTATCCTCACCACCAGAGTATCTTCATCACCAGAGTATCTTCATCAACAGAGTATCTTCATCACCAGAGTATCCTCAGCAACAGAGTATCTTCATCAACAGAGTATCTTCATCACCAGAGTATCCTCAGCAACAGAGTATCTTCATCACCAGAGTATCCTCGTCACCAGAGTATCCTCTTCACCAGAGTATCCTCACACCAGAGTATCCTCATCACCAGAGTATCCTCGCCACCAGAGCATCCTCTTCACCAGAGTATCCTCTTCAGCAGAGTATCCTCATCACCAGAGTATCCTCATCACAAGAGTATCCTCTTCACCAGAGTATCCCCTTCAGCAGAGTATCCCCATCACCAGAGTATCCTCATCACCAGAGTATCCTCATCACAAGAGTATCCTCTTCACCAGAGTATCCTCATCACCAGAGTATCCTCATCACCAGAGTATCCTCGTCACCAGAGTATCCTCACCACCAGAGTATCCTCATCACCACAGTATCTTCATCACCAGAGTATCCTCATCACCAGATTATCATCATCACCAGAGTATCTACATCACCAGAGTATCCTCATCAACAGAGTATCTTCATCACCAGAGTATACTCATCAACAGAGTATCTTCATCACCAGAGTATCCTCGTCACCAGAGTATCCTCACCACCAGAGTATACTCATCAACAGAGTATCTTTATCACCAGAGTATGCTCGCCACCAGAGCATCCTCTTCACCAGAGTATCCTCTTCAGCAGAGTATCCTCATCACCAGATTATCATCATCACCAGAGTATCTACATCACCAGATTATCATCATCACCAGAGTATCTACATCACCAGAGTATCCTCATCACCAGATTATCCTCATCAACAGAGTATCCTCTTCACCAGAGTATCCTCACCACCAGAGTATCCTCCTCACCAGAGTATCCTCCTCACCAGAGTATCCTCATCACCAGAGTATCCTCATCACCAGAGTATCTTCATCAACAGAGTATCCTCATTAACAGAGTATCCTCATCACCAGATGATCCTCATCACCAGAGTATCCTCATCACCAGAGTATCCTCATCACAAGAGTATCCTCACCACCAGAGTATCCTCGTCACCAGAGTATCCTCGCCACCAGAGCATCCTCTTCACCAGAGTATCCTCGCCACCAGAGCATCCTCTCACCAGAGTATCCTCTTCAGCAGAGTATCCTCATCACCAGATTATCATCATCACCAGAGTATCTACATCACCAGATTATCATCATCACCAGAGTATCTACATCACCAGAGTATCCTCATCACCAGAGTATCCTCGCCACCAGAGCATCCTCTTCACCAGAGTATCCTCTTCAGCAGAGTATCCTCATCACCAGAGTATCCTCATCACAAGAGTATCCTCTTCACCAGAGTATCCCCTTCAGCAGAGTATCCCCATCACCAGAGTATCCTCATCACCAGAGTATCCTCATCACAAGAGTATCCTCTTCACCAGAGTATCCTCATCACCAGAGTATCCTCATCACCAGAGTATCCTCGTCACCAGAGTATCCTCACCACCAGAGTATCCTCATCACCACAGTATCTTCATCACCAGAGTATCCTCATCACCAGATTATCATCATCACCAGAGTATCTACATCACCAGAGTATCCTCATCAACAGAGTATCTTCATCACCAGAGTATACTCATCAACAGAGTATCTTCATCACCAGAGTATCCTCGTCACCAGAGTATCCTCACCACCAGAGTATACTCATCAACAGAGTATCTTTATCACCAGAGTATGCTCGCCACCAGAGCATCCTCTTCACCAGAGTATCCTCTTCAGCAGAGTATCCTCATCACCAGATTATCATCATCACCAGAGTATCTACATCACCAGATTATCATCATCACCAGAGTATCTACATCACCAGAGTATCCTCATCACCAGATTATCCTCATCAACAGAGTATCCTCTTCACCAGAGTATCCTCACCACCAGAGTATCCTCCTCACCAGAGTATCCTCCTCACCAGAGTATCCTCATCACCAGAGTATCCTCATCACCAGAGTATCTTCATCAACAGAGTATCCTCATTAACAGAGTATCCTCATCACCAGATGATCCTCATCACCAGAGTATCCTCATCACCAGAGTATCCTCATCACAAGAGTATCCTCACCACCAGAGTATCCTCGTCACCAGAGTTATCCTCGCCACCAGAGCATCCTCTTCACCAGAGTATCCTCGCCACCAGAGCATCCTCTTCACCAGAGTATCCTCTTCAGCAGAGTATCCTCATCACCAGATTATCATCATCACCAGAGTATCTACATCACCAGATTATCATCATCACCAGAGTATCTACATCACCAGATTATCCTCATCACCAGAGTATCCTCACCACCAGAGCATCCTCTTCACCAGAGTATCCTCTTCAGCAGAGTATCCTCATCACCAGAGCATTCTCATCACCAGAGTATCCTCATCATCAGAGTATCCTCATCACCAGAGTATCTTCACCAACAGAGTATCCTCATCAACAGAGTATCCTCTTCACCAGAGTATCCTCACCACCAGAGTATTTTCATCACCAGAGTATCTTCATCAACAGAGTATCTTCATCACCAGAGTATCCTCATCAACAGAGTATCTTCATCACCAGAGTATCCTCGTCACCAGAGTATCCTCACCACCAGAGTATCTTCATCACCAGAGTATCCTCGTCACCAGAGTATCCTCACTACCAGAGTATCCTCATCACCAGAGTATCTTCATCACCAGAGTATCTTCATCACCAGAGTATCTTCATCACCAGAGTATCCTCATCACCAGAGTATCTTCATCACCAGAGTATCCTCATCACCAGAGTATCCTCATCACAGAGTGTCTTCATCAACAGAGTATCCTCATCAACAGAGTATCCTCATCACCAGATGATCCTCATCATCAGAGCATCCTCATCACCATAATATTTGTATCACCAGATTGTCCACATCACCAGAGTATCTTCATCAACAGAGTATCCTCATCACAGACTTTCTTCATCACCAGATGATCCTCATAATCAGAGTATCCTCATCACCAGAGCTATCTTCATCAACAGACTATCCTCATCAACAGAGTATCCTCTTCACGAGAGTATCCTCATCACCAGAGTATCCTCACCACCAGAGTATCCTCTTCACCAGAGTATCCTCATCACCAGAGTATCCTCACCACCATAGTATCCTCATCACCAGATTATCATCATCACCAGAGTATCTCATCACCAGAGTATCCTCATCACCAGAGTATCTTCATCACCAGAGTATCCTCATCACCAGAGTATCTTCATCACCAGAGTATCTTCATCACCAGAGTATCCTCATCACCAGAGTATCCTCATCACCAGATATCCTCATCACCAGAGTATCCTCATCACCAGAGTATCCTCATCACCAGAGTATCTTCATCACCAGAGTATCCTCATCACCAGAGTATCCTCATCACCAGAGTATCCTCATCACCAGAGTATCCTCATCACCAGAGTATCTCATCACCAGAGTATCTTCATCAACAGAGTATCCTCATCACCAGAGTATCCTCATCACCAGAGTATCTTCATCACCAGAGTATCTTCATCACCAGAGTATCCTCATCAACAGAGTATCCTCATCACCAGAGTATCCTCATCACCAGAGTATCCTCATCACCAGAGTATCTCATCACCAGAGTATCTTCATCACCAGAGTATCTCATCACCAGAGTATCTTCATCACCAGAGTATCCTCATCACCAGAGTATCCTCATCACCAGAGTATCCTCATCACCAGAGTATCCTCATCACCAGAGTATCCTCATCACCAGAGTATCCTCATCACCAGAGTATCCTCATCACCAGAGTATCCTCATCACCAGAGTATCCTCATCACCAGAGTATCCTCATCACCAGAGTATCCTCATCACCAGAGTATCCTCATCACCAGAGTATCCTCATCACCAGAGTATCCTCATCACCAGAGTATCCTCATCACCAGAGTATCCTCATCACCAGAGTATCCTCATCACCAGAGTATCCTCATCACCAGAGTATCCTCACCACCAGAGTATCCTCATCACCAGAGTATCTTCATCACCAGAGTATCCTCATCACCAGAGTATCATCATCACCAGAGTATCTACATCACCAGAGTATCCTCATCACACAGAGTATCTTCATCACCAGAGTATCCTCATCACCAGAGTATCTTCATCACCAGAGTATCCTCATCACCAGAGTATCCTCATCACCAGAGTATCCTCATCACCAGAGTATCTTCATCACCAGAGTATCCTCGCCACCAGAGTATCCTCATCACCAGAGTATCCTCATCACCAGAGTATCCTCATCACCAGAGTATCATCATCACCAGAGTATCTACATCACCAGATTATCATCATCACCAGAGTATCTCATCACCAGAGTATCCTCATCACCAGAGTATCCTCATCACCAGAGTATCCTCATCACCAGAGTATCCTCATCACCAGAGTATCCTCATCACCAGAGTATCCTCATCACCAGAGTATCCTCATCACCAGAGTATCCTCATCACCAGAGTATCTTCATCAACAGAGTATCTTCATCACCAGAGTATCCTCATCACCAGAGTATCCTCATCACCAGAGTATCCTCATCACCAGAGTATCCTCATCACCAGAGTATCCTCATCACCAGAGTATCCTCATCACCAGAGTATCCTCACACCAGAGTATCCTCATCACCAGAGTATCTTCATCACCAGAGTATCTCATCACCAGAGTATCCTCATCACCAGAGTATCCTCATCACCAGAGTATCCTCATCACCAGAGTATCCTCATCACCAGAGTATCCTCATCACCAGAGTATCTCATCACCAGAGTATCCTCATCACCAGAGTATCCTCATCACCAGAGTATCCTCATCACCAGAGTATCCTCATCACCAGAGTATCCTATCACCAGAGTATCCTCATCACCAGAGTATCTTCATCACCAGAGTATCTCATCACCAGAGTATCCTCATCACCAGAGTATCCTCATCACCAGAGTATCTTCATCACCAGAGTATCCTCATCACAGAGTATCCTCATCACCAGAGTATCCTCATCACCAGAGTATCCTCATCACCAGAGTATCCTCATCACCAGAGTATCCTCATCACCAGAGTATCCTCATCACCAGAGTATCCTCATCACCAGAGTATCCTCATCACCAGAGTATCTACATCACCAGAGTATCCTCATCAACAGAGTATCTTCATCACCAGAGTATCCTCATCACCAGAGTATCTTCATCACCAGAGTATCTTCATCACCAGAGTATCCTCATCACCAGAGTATCCTCATCACCAGAGTATCCTCATCACCAGAGTATCCTCATCACCAGAGTATCCTCATCACCAGAGTATCTCATCACCAGAGTATCCTCATCACCAGAGTATCCTCATCACCAGAGTATCCTCATCACCAGAGTATCCTCATCACCAGAGTATCTACATCACCAGAGTATCCTCATCACCAGAGTATCTTCATCACCAGAGTATCTTCATCAACCAGAGTATCTTCATCACCAGAGTATCTTCATCACCAGAGTATCCTCATCACCAGAGTATCTCATCACCAGAGTATCTTCATCACCAGAGTATCCTCATCAACAGAGTATCCTCATCACCAGATGATCCTCATCACCAGAGTATCCTCACCACCAGAGTATCTTCATCACCAGAGTATCTTCATCAACAGAGTATCTTCATCACCAGAGTATCCTCATCAACAGAGTATCTTCATCAACAGAGTATCTTCATCACCAGAGTATCCTCATCAACAGAGTATCTTCATCACCAGAGTATCCTCGTCACCAGAGTATCCTCTTCACCAGAGTATCCTCATCACCAGAGTATCCTCATCACCAGAGTATCCTCGCCACCAGAGTATCCTCTTCACCAGAGTATCCTCTTCACCAGAGTATCCTCATCACCAGAGTATCCTCATCACAGAGTATCCTCTTCACCAGAGTATCCTCACCACCAGAGTATCATCATCACCAGAGTATGCTCGCCACCAGAGTATCCTCTCACCAGAGTATCCTCATCACCAGAGTATCCTCATCACCAGATATCATCATCACCAGAGTATCTCATCACCAGATTATCATCATCACCAGAGTATCTACATCACCAGAGTATCCTCATCACCAGAGTATCATCATCACCAGAGTATCTACATCACCAGAGTATCCTCATCACCAGAGTATCCTCATCACCAGAGTATCCTCATCACCAGAGTATCCTCATCACCAGAGTATCTTCATCACCAGAGTATTCTCATCACCAGAGTATCCTCATCACCAGAGTATCCTCATCACCAGAGTATCCTCATCACCAGAGTATCTTCATCACCAGAGTATCCTCATCACCAGAGTATCCTCATCACCAGAGTATCTTCATCACCAGAGTATCCTCATCACCAGAGTATCCTCATCACCAGAGTATCCTCATCATCAGAGTATCCTCATCACCAGAGTATCCTCATCACCAGAGTATCTTCATCACCAGAGTATCCTCATCACCAGAGTATCCTCATCACCAGAGTATCCTCATCACCAGAGTATCCTCATCACCAGAGTATCCTCATCACCAGAGTATCCTCATCACCAGAGTATCCTCATCACCAGAGTATCCTCATCACCAGAGTATCCTCATCACCAGAGTATCCTCATCACCAGAGTATCCTCATCACCAGAGTATCATCATCACCAGAGTATCCTCATCACCAGAGTATCCTCATCACCAGAGTATCCTCATCACCAGAGTATCCTCATCACCAGAGTATCATCATCACCAGAGTATCTCATCACCAGAGTATCATCATCACCAGAGTATCTACATCACCAGAGTATCCTCATCACCAGAGTATCCTCATCACCAGAGTATCTACATCACCAGAGTATCCTCATCACCAGAGTATCCTCACCACCAGAGTATCCTCATCACCAGAGTATCCTCATCACCAGAGTATCTTCATCACCAGAGTATCCTCATCACCAGAGTATCCTCATCACCAGAGTATCCTCATCACCAGAGTATCCTCATCAACAGAGTATCTTCATCACCAGAGTATCCTCATCACCAGAGTATCTTCATCACCAGAGTATCTTCATCACCAGAGTATCCTCATCAACAGAGTATCCTCATCACCAGAGTATCCTCATCACCAGAGTATCCTCATCACCAGAGTATCCTCATCACAGAGTATCTTCATCACCAGAGTATCCTCATCACCAGAGTATCCTCATCACCAGAGTATCCTCATCACCAGAGTATCCTCATCACCAGAGTATCTCATCACCAGAGTATCCTCATCACCAGAGTATCCTCATCACCAGAGTATCTTCATCACCAGAGTATCTTCATCACCAGAGTATCTTCATCACCAGAGTATGCTCATCACCAGAGTATCTTCATCACCAGAGTATCTTCATCAACAGAGTATCCTCATCACAGAGTATCCTCATCACCAGAGTATCCTCATCACCAGAGTATCCTCACCACCAGAGTATCTTCATCACCAGAGTATCTTCATCAACAGAGTATCTTCATCACCAGAGTATCCTCATCAACAGAGTATCTTCATCACAGAGTATCTTCATCACCAGAGTATCCTCATCAACAGAGTATCTTCATCACCAGAGTATCCTCATCACCAGAGTATCCTCTTCACCAGAGTATCCTCACCACCAGAGTATCCTCATCACCAGAGTATCCTCGCCACCAGAGCATCCTCTTCACCAGAGTATCCTCTTCACAGAGTATCCTCATCACCAGAGTATCCTCATCACAAGAGTATCCTCTTCACCAGAGTATCCTCATCACCAGAGTATCCTCATCACCAGAGTATGCTCGCCACCAGAGTATCCTCTTCACCAGAGTATCCTCTTCAGCAGAGTATCCTCATCACCAGATTATCATCATCACCAGAGTATCTACATCACCAGAGTATCATCATCACCAGAGTATCTACATCACCAGAGTATCCTCATCACCAGATTATCATCATCACCAGAGTATCTACATCACCAGAGTATCCTCATCACCAGAGTATCCTCATCACCAGTATCCTCATCACCAGAGTATCCTCATCACCAGAGTATCTTCATCACCAGAGTATCCTCATCACCAGAGTATCCTCATCACCAGAGTATCCTCATCACCAGAGTATCCTCATCACCAGAGTATCCTCATCACCAGAGTATCCTCATCACCAGAGTATCCTCACCACCAGAGTATCCTCATCACCAGAGTATCCTCCACCAGAGTATCCTCATCACCAGAGTATCCTCATCACCAGAGTATCCTCATCACCAGAGTATCCATCACCAGATTATCCTCATCACCAGAGTATCTACATCACCAGAGTATCCTCATCACCAGAGTATCATCATCACCAGAGTATCTCATCACCAGAGTATCCTCATCACCAGAGTATCCTCATCACCAGAGTATCCTCATCACCAGAGTATCCTCATCACCAGAGTATCTTCATCACCAGAGTATTCTCATCACCAGAGTATCCTCATCACCAGAGTATCCTCATCACCAGAGTATCCTCATCACCAGAGTATCTTCATCACCAGAGTATCCTCATCACCAGAGTATCTTCATCACCAGAGTATCTTCATCAACAGAGTATCCTCATCAACAGAGTATCCTCATCACCAGAGATCCTCATCACCAGAGTATCCTCATCACCAGAGTATCCTCATCAACAGAGTATCTTCATCACCAGAGTATCCTCATCACCAGAGTATCCTCATCACCAGAGTATCCTCATCACCAGAGTATCCTCATCACCAGAGTATCTACATCACCAGAGTATCCTCATCACCAGAGTATCTTCATCACCAGAGTATCTTCATCAACAGAGTATCTTCATCACCAGAGTATCTTCATCACCAGAGTATCCTCATCACCAGAGTATCTTCATCACCAGAGTATCTTCATCAACAGAGTATCCTCATCAACAGAGTATCCTCATCACCAGAGATCCTCATCACCAGAGTATCCTCATCACCAGAGTATCTTCATCACCAGAGTATCTTCATCAACAGAGTATCTTCATCACCAGAGTATCCTCATCAACAGAGTATCTTCATCAACAGAGTATCTTCATCACCAGAGTATCCTCATCAACAGAGTATCTTCATCACCAGAGTATCCTCGTCACCAGAGTATCCTCTCACCAGAGTATCCTCATCACCAGAGTATCCTCATCACCAGAGTATCCTCGCCACCAGAGTATCCTCATCACCAGAGTATCCTCTTCAGCAGAGTATCCTCATCACCAGAGTATCCTCATCACAAGAGTATCCTCATCACCAGAGTATCCTCACCACCAGAGTATCATCATCACCAGAGTATCTCGCCACCAGAGTATCCTCTTCACCAGAGTATCCTCTTCAGCAGAGTATCCTCATCACCAGATTATCATCATCACCAGAGTATCTACATCACCAGATTATCATCATCACCAGAGTATCTACATCACCAGAGTATCCTCATCACCAGAGTATCATCATCACCAGAGTATCTCATCACCAGAGTATCCTCATCACCAGAGTATCCTCATCACCAGAGTATCCTCATCACCAGAGTATCCTCATCACCAGAGTATCTTCATCACCAGAGTATTCTCATCACCAGAGTATCCTCATCACCAGAGTATCCTCATCACCAGAGTATCCTCATCACCAGAGTATCCTCATCACAAGAGTATCCTCATCACCAGAGTATCCTCACCACCAGAGTATCCTCATCACCAGAGTATCCTCATCACCAGAGTATCCTCATCACCAGAGTATCCTCATCACCAGAGTATCCTCATCACCAGAGTATCCTCATCACCAGAGTATCTACATCACCAGAGTATCATCATCACCAGAGTATCTACATCACCAGAGTATCCTCATCACCAGAGTATCATCATCACCAGAGTATCTACATCACCAGAGTATCCTCATCACCAGAGTATCCTCACCACCAGAGTATCCTCATCACCAGAGTATCCTCATCACCAGAGTATCTTCATCACCAGAGTATTCTCATCACCAGAGTATCCTCATCACCAGAGTATCCTCATCACCAGAGTATCCTCATCACAGAGTATCTTCATCACCAGAGTATCCTCATCACCAGAGTATCTTCATCACCAGAGTATCTTCATCACAGAGTATCCTCATCAACAGAGTATCCTCATCACCAGATGATCCTCATCATCAGAGTATCCTCACCACCAGAGTATCCTCATCACAGAGTATCTTCATCACCAGAGTATCCTCATCACCAGAGTATCCTCACCACCAGAGTATCCTCATCACCAGAGTATCCTCATCACCAGAGTATCTACATCACCAGAGTATCCTCATCACCAGAGTATCTTCATCACCAGAGTATCTTCATCAACAGAGTATCTTCATCAACAGAGTATCTTCATCACCAGAGTATGCTCATCACCAGAGTATCTTCATCACCAGAGTATCTTCATCAACAGAGTATCCTCATCAACAGAGTATCCTCATCACCAGATGATCCTCATCACCAGAGTATCCTCACCACCAGAGTATCTTCATCACCAGAGTATCTTCATCACAGAGTATCTTCATCACCAGAGTATCCTCAGCAACAGAGTATCTTCATCAACAGAGTATCTTCATCACCAGAGTATCCTCAGCAACAGAGTATCTTCATCACCAGAGTATCCTCGTCACCAGAGTATCCTCTTCACCAGAGTATCCTCACCACCAGAGTATCCTCATCACCAGAGTATCCTCGCCACCAGAGCATCCTCTTCACCAGAGTATCCTCTTCAGCAGAGTATCCTCATCACCAGAGTATCCTCATCACAAGAGTATCCTCTTCACCAGAGTATCCTCACCACCAGAGTATCATCATCACCAGAGTATGCTCGCCACCAGAGCATCCTCTTCACCAGAGTATCCTCTTCAGCAGAGTATCCTCATCACCAGATTATCATCATCACCAGAGTATCTACATCACCAGATTATCATCATCACCAGAGTATCTACATCACCAGAGTATCCTCATCACCAGATTATCATCATCACCAGAGTATCTACATCACCAGAGTATCCTCATCACCAGAGTATCCTCGCCACCAGAGTATCCTCTTCACCAGAGTATCCTCCTCACCAGAGTATCTTCATCACCAGAGTATTCTCATCACCAGAGTATCCTCATCACCAGAGTATCCTCATCACCAGAGTATCTTCATCACAGAGTATCCTCATCAACAGAGTATCCTCATCACCAGAGTATCCTCACCACCAGAGTATCTTCATCACCAGAGTATCTTCATCACCAGAGTATCTCATCACCAGAGTATCCTCATCACCAGAGTATCTTCATCACCAGAGTATCCTCATCACCAGAGTATCCTCATCACCAGAGTATCTTCATCACCAGAGTATCCTCATCACCAGAGTATCCTCACTACCAGAGTATCCTCATCACCAGAGTATCTTCATCACCAGAGTATCCTCATCAACAGAGTATCTTCATCACCAGAGTATCTTCATCACCAGAGTATCCTCATCACCAGAGTATCCTCATCACCAGAGTATCTTCATCACCAGAGTATCCTCATCACCAGAGTATCCTCATCACCAGAGTATCCTCATCACCAGAGTATCTTCATCACAGAGTATCCTCATCACAGAGTATCCTCATCACCAGAGTATCCTCATCACCAGAGTATCCTCATCACCAGAGTATTTCATCACCAGAGTATCCTCATCACCAGAGTATCTTCATCAACAGAGTATCCTCATCACCAGAGTATCTTCATCACCAGAGATCCTCATCACCAGAGTATCCTCATCACCAGAGTATCTTCATCACCAGAGTATCCTCATCACCAGAGTATCCTCATCACCAGAGTATCTTCATCACCAGAGTATCCTCATCACCAGAGTATCCTCATCACCAGAGTATCCTTCATCACCAGAGTATCCTCATCACCAGAGTATCCTCATCACCAGAGTATCCTCATCACCAGAGTATCTCATCACCAGATTATCATCATCACCAGAGTATCCTCACCACCAGAGTATCTTCATCACCAGAGTATCTTCATCAACAGAGTATCTTCATCACCAGAGTATCCTCATCACCGAGTATCTTCATCACAGAGTATCTTCATCACCAGAGTATCCTCATCAACAGAGTATCTTCATCACCAGAGTATCCTCATCACCAGAGTATCCTCATCACCAGAGTATCCTCACCACCAGAGTATCCTCATCACCAGAGTATCCTCGCCACCAGAGTATCCTCATCACCAGAGTATCCTCTTCAGCAGAGTATCCTCATCACCAGAGTATCCTCATCACAAGAGTATCCTCTTCACCAGAGTATCCTCACCACCAGAGTATCCTCATCACCAGAGTATCCTCATCACCAGAGCATCCTCTTCACCAGAGTATCCTCTTCACAGAGTATCCTCATCACCAGATTATCATCATCACCAGAGTATCTACATCACCAGATTATCATCATCACCAGAGTATCTACATCACCAGAGTATCCTCATCACCAGATTATCATCATCACCAGAGTATCTACATCACCAGAGTATCCTCATCACCAGAGTATCTTCATCACCAGAGTATCCTCATCACCAGAGTATCTCATCACCAGAGTATCTTCATCACCAGAGTATCCTCATCACCAGAGTATCCTCATCACCAGAGTATCCTCATCACCAGAGTATCTTCATCACCAGAGTATCCTCATCACCAGAGTATCCTCATCACCAGAGTATCCTCATCACCAGAGTATCCTCATCACCAGAGTATCCTCATCACCAGAGTATCCTCATCACCAGAGTATCTTCATCAACAGAGTATCCTCATCACCAGAGTATCCTCATCACCAGAGTATCCTCATCACCAGAGTATCCTCATCACCAGAGTATCCTCACCACCAGAGTATCCTCATCACCAGAGTATCTCATCACCAGAGTATCCTCATCACCAGAGTATCATCATCACCAGAGTATCTACATCACCAGAGTATCCTCATCAACAGAGTATCTTCATCACCAGAGTATCCTCATCACCAGAGTATCTTCATCACCAGAGTATCCTCATCACCAGAGTATCCTCATCACCAGAGTATCCTCATCACCAGAGTATCTTCATCACCAGAGTATCCTCATCCACCAGAGTATCCTCATCACCAGAGTATCCTCATCACCAGAGTATCCTCATCACCAGATTATCATCATCACCAGAGTATCTACATCACCAGAGTATCCTCATCACCAGAGTATCTACATCACCAGAGTATCCTCATCACAGAGTATCTTCATCACCAGAGTATCCTCATCACAGAGTATCTTCATCACCAGAGTATCCTCATCACCAGAGTATCCTCATCACCAGAGTATCTTCATCACAGAGTATCCTCATCACCAGAGTATCCTCATCACCAGATGATCCTCATCACCAGAGTATCCTCACCACCAGAGTATCCTCATCACCAGAGTATCTCATCACACCAGAGTATCTTCATCACCAGAGTATCCTCATCACCAGAGTATCCTCATCACCAGAGTATCCTCATCACCAGAGTATCCTCATCACCAGAGTATCCTCATCACCAGAGTATCCTCATCACCAGAGTATCTTCATCAACAGAGTATCCTCATCAACAGAGTATCCTCATCACCAGAGTATCCTCATCACCAGAGTATCCTCATCACCAGAGTATCTTCATCACCAGAGTATCTTCATCAACAGAGTATCTTCATCACCAGAGTATCCTCATCACCAGAGTATCCTCATCACCAGAGTATCCTCATCACCAGAGTATCCTCATCACCAGAGTATCCTCACTCACCAGAGTATCCTCATCACCAGAGTATCTTCATCACCAGAGTATCTTCATCAACAGAGTATCTTCATCACCAGAGTATGCTCATCACCAGAGTATCTTCATCACCAGAGTATCTTCATCAACAGAGTATCCTCATCAACAGAGTATCCTCATCACCAGATGATCCTCATCACCAGAGTATCCTCACCACCAGAGTATCTCATCACCAGAGTATCTTCATCAACAGAGTATCTTCATCACCAGAGTATCCTCAGCACCAGAGTATCTTCATCAACAGAGTATCTTCATCACCAGAGTATCCTCAGCACAGAGTATCTTCATCACCAGAGTATCCTCATCACCAGAGTATCCTCTTCACCAGAGTATCCTCACCACCAGAGTATCCTCATCACCAGAGTATCCTCGCCACCAGAGCATCCTCTTCACCAGAGTATCCTCTTCAGCAGAGTATCCTCATCACCAGAGTATCCTCATCACAAGAGTATCCTCTTCACCAGAGTATCCTCACCACCAGAGTATCCTCATCACCAGAGTATCTCGCCACCAGAGCATCCTCTTCACCAGAGTATCCTCTTCAGCAGAGTATCCTCATCACCAGATTATCATCATCACCAGAGTATCTACATCACCAGATTATCATCATCACCAGAGTATCTACATCACCAGAGTATCCTCATCACCAGATTATCATCATCACCAGAGTATCTACATCACCAGAGTATCCTCATCACCAGAGTATCCTCACACCAGAGTATCCTCTTCACCAGAGTATCCTCATCACCAGAGTATCTTCATCACCAGAGTATCCTCATCACCAGAGTATCCTCATCACCAGAGTATCCTCATCACCAGAGTATCTTCATCAACAGAGTATCCTCATCAACAGAGTATCCTCATCACCAGAGTATCCTCATCACCAGAGTATCTTCATCACCAGAGTATCTCATCACAGAGTATCTTCATCACCAGAGTATCCTCATCAACAGAGTATCTTCATCACCAGAGTATCCTCATCACCAGAGTATCCTCATCACCAGAGTATCTTCATCACCAGAGTATCCTCATCACCAGAGTATCCTCACTACCAGAGTATCCTCATCACCAGAGTATCTTCATCACCAGAGTATCCTCATCACAGAGTATCTTCATCACCAGAGTATCTCATCACCAGAGTATCCTCATCACCAGAGTATCCTCATCACCAGAGTATCCTCATCACCAGAGTATCCTCATCACCAGAGTATCCTCATCACCAGAGTATCCTCATCACCAGAGTATCTTCATCACCAGAGTATCCTCATCACCAGAGTATCCTCATCACCAGATGATCCTCATCACCAGAGTATCCTCATCACCAGAGTATCTGTATCACCAGAGTATCCTCATCACCAGAGTATCTTCATCACCAGAGTATCCTCATCACCAGAGTATCTTCATCACCAGAGATCCTCATCACCAGAGTATCCTCATCACCAGAGTATCTTCATCACCAGAGTATCCTCATCACCAGAGTATCCTCATCACCAGAGTATCTTCATCACCAGAGTATCCTCATCACCAGAGTATCCTCATCACCAGAGTATCTTCATCACCAGAGTATCCTCATCACCAGAGTATCCTCATCACCAGAGTATCCTCATCACCAGAGTATCCTCATCACCAGAGTATCCTCATCACCAGAGTATCCTCATCACCAGAGTATCTTCATCACCAGAGTATCTTCATCAACAGAGTATCTTCATCACCAGAGTATCCTCATCACCAGAGTATCTTCATCACCAGAGTATCTTCATCACCAGAGTATCCTCATCAACAGAGTATCTCATCACCAGAGTATCCTCATCACCAGAGTATCCTCATCACCAGAGTATCCTCATCACCAGAGTATCCTCATCACCAGAGTATCCTCGCCACCAGAGTATCCTCATCACCAGAGTATCCTCATCACAGAGTATCCTCATCACCAGAGTATCCTCATCACCAGAGTATCCTCATCACCAGAGTATCCTCACCACCAGAGTATCCTCATCACCAGAGTATGCTCGCCACCAGAGTATCCTCATCACCAGAGTATCCTCTTCAGCAGAGTATCCTCATCACCAGATTATCATCATCACCAGAGTATCTACATCACCAGAGTATCCTCATCACCAGAGTATCTGATATCAAACAGAGTATCTCATCACCAGAGTATCCTCATCACCAGAGTATCATCATCACCAGAGTATCTACATCACCAGAGTATCCTCATCACAGAGTATCTTCATCACCAGAGTATCCTCATCAACAGAGTATCTTCATCAACAGAGTATCTCATCACCAGAGTATCCTCATCACCAGAGTATCCTCACCACCAGAGTATCCTCATCACCAGAGTATCTTCATCACCAGAGTATCCTCATCACCAGAGTATCCTCATCACCAGAGTATCCTCGTCACCAGAGTATCCTCACCACCAGAGTATCCTCATCACCAGAGTATCCTCATCACCAGAGTATCTTCATCACCAGAGTATCCTCATCACCAGAGTATCCTCATCACCAGAGTATCCTCATCACCAGAGTATCCTCATCACCAGAGTATCCTCACCACCAGAGTATCCTCATCACCAGAGTATCTTCATCACCAGAGTATCCTCATCACCAGAGTATCATCATCACCAGAGTATCTACATCACCAGAGTATCCTCATCACAGAGTATCTTCATCACCAGAGTATCCTCATCAACAGAGTATCTTCATCACCAGAGTATCCTCGTCACCAGAGTATCCTCATCACCAGAGTATCCTCATCACAGAGTATCTTCATCACCAGAGTATCCTCATCCACCAGAGTATCCTCTTCACCAGAGTATCCTCATCACCAGAGTATCCTCATCACCAGAGTATCCTCATCACCAGAGTATCCTCATCACCAGAGTATCCTCATCACCAGAGTATCTCATCACCAGAGTATCCTCATCAACAGAGTATCTTCATCACCAGAGTATCCTCATCAACAGAGTATCTCATCACCAGAGTATCCTCATCACCAGAGTATCCTCATCACCAGAGTATCTCATCACCAGAGTATCCTCATCACCAGAGTATCCTCATCACCAGAGTATCCTCATCACCAGAGTATCCTCATCACCAGAGTATCCTCATCACAGAGTATCTTCATCACCAGAGTATCCTCATCACCAGAGTATCCTCATCACCAGAGTATCCTCATCACCAGAGTATCCTCATCACCAGAGTATCCTCATCACCAGAGTATCCTCATCACCAGAGTATCCTCATCACCAGAGTATCCTCATCACCAGAGTATCCTCATCACCAGAGTATCCTCATCACCAGAGTATCCTCATCACCAGAGTATCCTCATCACCAGAGTATCCTCATCACCAGAGTATCTCATCACCAGAGTATCTTCATCACCAGAGTATCCTCATCACCAGAGTATCCTCATCACCAGAGTATCCTCATCACCAGAGTATCCTCATCACCAGAGTATCCTCATCACCAGAGTATCCTCATCACCAGAGTATCCTCATCACCAGAGTATCCTCATCACCAGAGTATCCTCATCACCAGAGTATCCTCATCACCAGAGTATCCTCATCACCAGAGTATCCTCATCACCAGAGTATCCTCATCACCAGAGTATCCTCATCACCAGAGTATCCTCATCACCAGAGTATCCTCATCACCAGAGTATCCTCATCACCAGAGTATCCTCATCACCAGAGTATCCTCATCACCAGAGTATCCTCATCACCAGAGTATCCTCATCACCAGATATCTGTATCACCAGAGTATCCTCATCACCAGAGTATCCTCATCACCAGAGTATCCTCATCACCAGAGTATCTTCATCACCAGAGTATCCTCATCACCAGAGTATCCTCATCACCAGAGTATCTCATCACAGAGTATCCTCATCACCAGAGTATCCTCATCACCAGAGTATCCTCATCACCAGAGTATCCTCATCACCAGAGTATCCTCATCACCAGAGTATCCTCATCACCAGAGTATCTTCTCATCACCAGAGTATCCTCATCACCAGAGTATCCTCATCACCAGAGTATCCTCATCACCAGAGTATCCTCATCACCAGAGTATCCTCATCACCAGATTATCTCATCACCAGAGTATCTCATCACCAGAGTATCCTCATCACCAGAGTATCTACATCACCAGAGTATCCTCATCACCAGAGTATCCTCATCACCAGAGTATCTTCATCACCAGAGTATCCTCATCACCAGAGTATCTTCATCACCAGAGTATCCTCATCACCAGAGTATCCTCATCAACAGAGTATCTTCATCACCAGAGTATCCTCATCACCAGAGTATCCTCACCACCAGAGTATCCTCATCACCAGAGTATCCTCATCACCAGAGTATCCTCATCACCAGAGTATCCTCATCACCAGAGTATCCTCATCACCAGAGTATCCTCATCACCAGAGTATCCTCATCACCAGAGTATCCTCATCACCAGAGTATCCTCATCACCAGAGTATCCTCATCACCAGAGTATCCTCATCACCAGAGTATCCTCATCACCAGAGTATCCTCATCACCAGAGTATCCTCATCACCAGAGTATCTCATCACCAGAGTATCATCATCACCAGAGTATCTACATCACCAGAGTATCCTCATCACCAGAGTATCTCATCACCAGAGTATCTCATCACCAGAGTATCCTCATCACCAGAGTATCCTCATCACCAGAGTATCCTCATCACCAGAGTATCCTCATCACCAGAGTATCCTCATCACCAGAGTATCCTCATCACCAGAGTATCCTCATCACCAGAGTATCCTCATCACCAGAGTATCCTCATCACCAGAGTATCTTCATCACCAGAGTATCCTCATCAACAGAGTATCTTCATCACCAGAGTATCCTCATCACCAGAGTATCCTCATCACCAGAGTATCTTCATCACCAGAGTATCCTCATCACCAGAGTATCCTCACTACCAGAGTATCCTCATCACCAGAGTATCTTCATCACCAGAGTATCT
>JAFEUB010001675.1:0-29092 GCA_024529925.1 Ophthalmolycus amberensis
TGGCACCTTGAACTTTGCTCATATATCTTTGATGCAAAGGATTGTGGGACAGAATAGCCAGAAAAGCATGCTGGCTTGCAAAATGCGACCGGATGTTGGTACACTGCATTTGACACAGTATTGGGATATACAAAATAATTTTCTGGCATACTAAATAGTGTGCTAGTATAGGTATTGGAATGCACAGGACGCGTGTGGTGGTGGACTCCACTTGGCACCGCCCACATTCAGCAAGAACATCGCCTCGTGTGACCGTACAGTTACAACAATTGACCGGACTTATACACAGTCCACACACATTCACCAGTCTGACCCCAAAATAATCCTCATGTCCCCGTCTCCCTCAGGCCCCAGCTTATCACCTGATCCTGGAGGGGATCCTCATACTGTGGATCATCAGACTTCTGTTCTCTAAGACCTACAAACTTCACGAGACCTATAAACTGACAGAGAAGGTAAGCTCAGCAGCACAGCACAGAGGAGTGAGTGTGTGTGTGTGAGAGACACACACCAAACCGCTGTCATGTGGTTCCGTGTTGCAGGAGAAGGAGGACCTCATTGAGGAATGGCAGCCGGACCCTCTGGTTCCTCCTGTTTCCAAAGACCATCCCTCCCTCAGTTATGATGTGGTCACAGGGTAAGACACTCAGACACTGCTTTTTAATGTTGTCTGAAGCCAAGGATCCATCCAAGTCTGCTCCACTATTTATTCTAGATGGTTCTCAACACGATTCATATTGACCATTTTAGACCAATATGACGCCTCACCATATAAATTAAGTCGAATATGAAATCAAAGGCCTTGAAATAGATATGGTTTGTATTTAATTAATTGTGACACATTTTCGTGTAGCTTTCCACACCTAATAGTATTATACATGTAGAGTGGTGCCCGGACCCCCCCTACCTGTGTTAAATAGTACTGTTGTCATCGGGCCAAATGAACCCGACTAAAAGAGGAAAGGGATGCTCCACACACTCTCAGACGTGCTCGGTGTCTGACACTTGCTCTTCTTTCCATCGTTAAACATACCAGTGTCCTGTGTGTTATTTGTCAAATGCATCTAAACAAACTAAATATCAACCAAACCAAAGAATCTGACTGTGACACCAATAAAATAAGACATGTTTCTCACTGATGGATTCCCCAGGTTTAGCATGTTTCATGTCTCTGCTCGTTGAAGTAGAGACCTCAGTGAATGTGTTGCTGTGTGCTCTGAAGTCTATACACTGTTGCAGCGTATTACAGGAAGCTAAACAGACAGTTTTCCATTACAGGCCACCCAGCCACAAAATCACCATCAATGGAAAAGAGTGCATTAACTTTGCTTCATTTAACTTCCTGGGTCTCCTGGACAATGAGCGGGTTAAGGTCAGTAGTCATTATTTCAGCCGTTACTACCTGTATCTCGACATGCTACCAGTGAGCATCTGTGTTTTAATAGTTTCCAATCCATTTTTTTTTTTTTCTCCTTATACAGCAAAAAGCTTTGGCATCACTGAAGAAATATGGTGTGGGCACATGTGGTCCCAGGGGCTTCTATGGAACTTTTGGTGAGTGGAAACTTCTTATCTGCTTTTCATCTTCTATTGTCAATCCACTATCCACTAATTCAATAGTCTGTAGAGTAAACCCAGAGGCTGTTCACAGTATGTCTCCAAAGGTTTGCTCAAATGTGGATATTCTGCAAAGGGGTGGAGCCTGAGTAGCCACCAAGGCTGATAGTGATAGGCTGAGACGTCGCTCGGTCAAGAAAACACATTCCCAAAGATACTGTTCATAAAACTTGTTTTTAGTGCTAGTGGCTCCACAGTCTGGTACGCTCTCTGCCTCAGCTTTTCCTTTTTTTCTCTTCGTATATACAGACTTCCAATTTTAATCAATCAAGATAGACAATACTTAAAAGTCCACCTTAAAAACTATTGTTACTGTCAGGTATTGGAGTCATCAATTGCATCTTTATTTTGACCTTTTTCTGGTGCTGTGAGATTGATATCCACCCACCACCACAAATAACCCTCACACCGATTCCACAGTGATTCCATTCCAGCTTCCAGCTGTCCCATTATTGAGGGACAACACTGAGCTAAACATGTGGGTAGGTGTCTGACAGCATTATGGAATGAACCCTACAGAGAAATAGTCTCTTTCTTTACTTTTCACTTCATCCAGACTTTTTGTCATTGAGTGTCTCACTCAAGGAGGAGTCTCGTTCTGAAATCTCGCGTCACATCCACATTGTTGAAATCAGCTAAATATTCCACCAAGATTGAAGATCTTTTAGATAACACTAAGCTACGCTTTCTGTCCTCACAACAAACTGTGACAACACCAGCACTCCTCTCTGTCTAACTCTCACTCACGTTTTCATCGTCGTTTTCAGACAACAAGACACCCGACATAGAAAACAAACAGAAAAAGAAAGATAAAGAAATGCACTTTTATTCTCTGTAGGGTTCTTTCCGTAACTTTGTCAGACACTTAGAATAACAATCAGAGCCGGTCAGTGGTAAAAAGAAAACCTTTTAGTGGACGTACATTGATGTTGTGCTATTGCCCCGAAGGATTACATTGCAGCTTGTTCAGCAGCTGCCATCTACAGCGTTCTCCCTCAAAACTGGGCTGATTTCTAAAAAGTCACTGAGACACAAATCTAAAGAAAAATGGAGCCACCATGAGAGCAACTACATCTGAAAGATATCCTTCAGAGTTTTCTTGCAAATAAACACAGTTGACTGTCAGCTAAGCCCCGCCCCCACTGCTACGCCATCAAGCAGTCAGAGCTACCATGAAGCCCACACTGTCACTAACTGCACTCCTTGAATATAATTATATAAAATAACGATAGAAGCTACAGATCAGTGTAAAAGTGAACCACCACATCACCTGGAGACAGAAGACAATGAAATGAAGGAACAACAGTGTTCCTGTAAAGACAGCTAGATCTTTATTCACTGTCACCATCATTTAAAGGGAAAGCAGCATGTGTATACTTTCAGTATACCTTCAATAGCTAGCATAGCATTGAAGTGCTAATGCTAGTTAATGATGTACTAACGTTCTCTGCTAGCCTTAGCTCCACGTTTTACACGTAGAAACGTGTATCTCCTTCCAACCTCTCTGGGTAACAAGTATCACTATTACACAACGTTTAACCATGATGAGCTCCAAAATCCAAAGACCAGTATGAAAATGAAAAACATCTGAAACCATTGATGAAAGTCTATGGAGCAGAGCCGGATAGTTGTCTGATCCTGGTCAGAGCTGACTGATGCTACGCTATGATTGGCCAGTCTGCTTTCAAGGGGCGGGGACACCAAAATGTCTCTAATGCAGTTCCTTCCTCCATAAAACATTTGCAAAGTCACTTAAGAGACCTGGATTGTCTACATCCATGTTTACCAGCTAACAGTCTTTGTCTTCCCTGCATTTGTAGGCAGGAGTGTATATGACATCACCAATGTGCTCGTGCATAAAATAGAAACAAAACAGAGGTTTGCTTCTAAACCCATGGCCCCACAGCGCTGTAGGGCACTTCCACAGTGGTTATTAAGCCATAATAGTCATTTAAAATGTCTTTTATTGCCACACAAAGTCTTTCCTCATATCCTCATTGAACCATTTTAGTTTATTCCCTGCAAGCCTAAATATGTTCTATCATAGTAAATAGAAATTCCCAGTGAACTCTGGTGTAACTACTTTCTTGTTTCTGTTCCCCAGATGTTCACCTGGAGCTGGAGAGTCGTCTGGCCAAATTCATGAAAACAGAAGAAGCCATCATCTATTCTTACGGCTTTGCGACCATCGCCAGTGCGATCCCTGCCTACTCCAAGAGGGGGGACATCATCTTTGTGTGAGTAATGTCTCTGCTAACGTGTGTAGAGCATTATTAAACCAGGATTCAGTGATCACACTTCAGACTCAGAAACAAATCACATTTTAGCCTGAGAATGACGGCTCCACTGTAATTCTTGTGCATATGACAAATAAAGACTGTAACTACAATTACTGTCAGGCAGCACTGTTAGTTCCTTAAAGGTTCGGCACAGGAAAACCACTTCTACCATCTCAAG
Source organism: Ophthalmolycus amberensis (assembly GCA_024529925.1). Taxonomy (NCBI): domain Eukaryota; kingdom Metazoa; phylum Chordata; class Actinopteri; order Perciformes; family Zoarcidae; genus Ophthalmolycus; species Ophthalmolycus amberensis. The sequence goes on from JAFEUB010001675.1 coordinate 4,075, forward strand.
CCTGCATATGTTTATATTTCAGCGTGGCTTGTTGTGTTTTTAGTTTTGTGTTGTGTCTTTCTCCGTGTGTCCAGGGACGAGGCGGCCTGCTTCTCCATCCAGAAGGGTCTTCAAGCGTCCCGCAGCTTCATCAAATACTTCAAACACAACGACATGGAGGATCTGGAGAGGATGCTCAAGGAGCAGGAGCTGGAGGACCAGAAGGTTAGTTCAGGGGTTTTATTTGGGGGGGGGTGTCACAATGTCCCTTGTGTTTTCATGCTAGCAAATGTAGCCCAAAGTGTTTGGACTGTAAGCAGTATTTTTATAATGCTGTTGCCACTCTGTATTCATGCCTTACTGTCTTGTGTCAAAGTCTCATAAACTAACATAGTTTGTTTCTGTGGCAGAATCCTCGTAAAGCCCGAGTGACCCGGAAGTTTATTGTTGTGGAGGGTCTGTACATCAACACTGCAGACATCTGTCCTCTGCCTGAACTGGTAAATAGAAAGACTGCTTCTCATCCTCCACAATAAAACTAATCTCATGGATTCATAAGCTGTGCAGAGGTGCTGTCAGGGAGAGCAATGATTCAGTGATTATCAAGAGGCACATGCACAACCATATAATGTCCCCTTAGAGCATATCAAAGTGAGGAGGACACAGTGTGAGTTGAAACCGGGGGCCGGTTTCCTTTTGTATTTATTACTTTGATATGCCGTCATGAATAATGAAGGTGTTTTAACTCTGTGTGAGTGTGCCTGAAGTAAGCCCTCGGGCCTCTCTTTTTCTGTAGTAAATCTATCTGTTGGGTACATAATTAGTGTAAAAACGCCATAACCAGACAAACAAAAGGTGGACAACACACAAGTGTAGCTCAAAAAGTTTTAAGATGCCATAAATATATAATAAATAGGGTCTGAACATTTAAGCAGGGGTCGGACACTTTGGAGAATCCAGCAAGATTATGCTGAAGTAAGAAGAGAGCAGGGGGTCGGCAACCTGCGGCTCTTTAGCCTCTCTGTTGCGGCTCCCTGAGGTCCCTAACTGGCGCACCGGATCCGGAACCAGGAACTAAAAACCGATAGATAATTCGGAATTATACATATTGGGCACCGAGTTTAGACTTTAACCGGCGCCTCTTAGTCAGACGTTACGGCACTTGTTCGGTGGTGCAGGAAACACACCGACCAATGCATTGCAAATCACATCAGGTGAAATATGAGTATTCTGACAAGTTTCCTGACTCGAGCGAGGTTTAAACACACGTGACACACGGGGGAGAGACGAGGAAATAGAAAGAGCAGGGAAATTGCACTAATTGAAGAAGTTATCTCACATGACTCTCCAAAAATGTAAACGTGTTCAGAGAGAATAGAATTTATAAGCAAGAATGAACAGAATCTTATATGTTAATTATTCCCACAGGCAGTTAAATCCTCTACTCCTGTCAAGAGCTTTTCCCTGCAGGTGGCTAATCATGATTTTCAGACCCCCGCCCTCCGTAAACTATCAATGGATAAATCCAAAAAAAGAAACGTCACGGAGGAAAATAGAGAGTTTAACTCTGCGTGGACGTCTTCATTTGCTTTCACTGCCAACGATGCTGGTTTACCTCTATGCTTCCAGAAGAAGCACACAGCATGTGCTCAACAGTGTCACGCTGGAGATGAGCGAGAAGAGCGAATTCTCAGCTGCTGCAGAAAACTCTCCTCTTCATAAGAGTTTGATATTGTTATATCAGGTAAAATTGCAAATAAATGTCAAGAATTGTCTTTATTCTTGTTCTATATTTACAACTTTATAAGCTGTGATATCAAATAGCTTTTGCGGCTCCAGACAAATTTTATTTGGTGGAAAATAGAGCAAAATGGCTCTTTGGGTAGTAAAGGTTGCCGACCCCTGTGCTAGATGTTAAAAATGATCCAACTGATAAGTAGAGATGCATCAATCGGCTGCTGATGGAAACCAGATGTTTTTCAGCTGATCGGCCATGACAGATGATCAGTTTCATATTCCTGATTTTTTTTTTTGCCGGTCACGTTTACACATGTGGGTTGACGTTACATGATAGTTTTATGTCAGCACACGGCAGCACAGACGGTTACGTCACATCCACAGAGACATACATACAACATGTTGGTGAGTGAAGTAAGTCCAAAATAAGTCTTTGAGGAACAGCCTTAAAAAACATTTGGAACAACTTGATCAGGCACTTGTCCAAGTTTAACTCATTCCCATGCATACTGCTCCGAGTAATAGCAGTGACCGGCTCGTCTGCAGACAGCACAGAGCTACACTGCTATCGTTAACGGAAGCTAAATTAACTTGCATGATGCGTTCAATCTCTTCTCAGTGATGTGATCAAGTAAAATGTAGTTTTATAATGAACGCTAAAAAACAAACATGGCTATTATGAGCACTCACAGCTGCCAAGCTAGCAGCTTGGGAAAGACTCAATGAATTCCTGGCCAGAGTGTGTGTAGAGAGAGAGAGACAGATAGACAAGCACAGGTAGGGAGACAGACAGGCAGGTAAGGAGACAGTATGTGTCAGCCTGACAGAGGTCTAAAAGTCACCCTTTCAACAGTCGAGACAAAAGAGGAACAACACAAACTACAGATCCCAGAGTGTGGATGCCTGAACTGCTGCTGCATTACTCTAAACATGGAATACGTTTCTAATATGGCGTGATCACTGTTGTATTCCGCCATGCCTCCGCTCTGTTGCTCATCGGTTGTGTTGTGGAAACCTCCAGGTGAAGCTGAAGTACAAGTACAAGGTGCGGATCTTTCTGGAGGAGAGCATGTCTTTTGGAGTGTTGGGAGAACACGGCCGAGGAGTCACCGAGCACTTTGGGGTAGATGTGAGTACACTCAGCTGTACACAGAGACATGCTGTGTGGCAGTAAAAGGCTTGTTGGGTTTGTTTTTTATTTCTAACTTTGTGTTTTTTTTTTATGCTATAGTTGTCACACCCTCCTCTGGTGTGCTGATCAAATTCATTGTTCCACATTCCATTAAGGATGTATTGTAAGAATTATATTACTATAAATAATAGATTTAATTGAATAAACTTTTCTGACAAACAAAAAGGAGAGCACTAATGTGACGTTGGGATCCAGAGGGTTCAACGTTTAGTGCTTTTTTTTTCACTTGGTCGGACAAGTGGGTCAGTAATCTACTGAAGTAGATTTTTACTTTCCCCTTTCCAAGTTGTTTGATTTGTTAGTCATCAAATACAAACAAAAACTGAAGTTAATTGTTACGTTTTATCCATCTTACTCTCAAACTGGCAGCAAACTGCCCACATCTTCTCCAACGCCACCAAACTAAACTCGTACACATTATTGCACATATGAGGTAGGAAATATGAAGTGCACATGCATACATTGCTTTTGCACATGAATGAATGAATAAAAATGATAAATCCTGATCTACTTTCACATCTAAATATAAAGTGTTTAATAGTTATTTTTTACCACTTGCCTCGGGTGAGTTGCTACATTTACTAGCTCGGCATTTTACATCATTGTTTCGCCCCGGTCTCTAAAATCTAAAAACACGTTGGGCCTATTTGTCTCCATTTTGTACATGTGCCTCCTTTGTGTAATGATACCATGTTACTATTTCCTTACCATGCAGATCGATGACATTGACCTGATCAGCGCCAACATGGAGAACGCCGTGGCCTCCATCGGAGGCTTCTGCTGTGGACGCTCCTTTGTCATCGACCACCAGGTAAAATCCAACCAGCTTCTATCCATTCTAGTTGAATAAATGACGAGCTGCCACTTTGTCAGTTTTTGCAGTTTAGTGTCGTGGCTTGTCCCCAGCTGGTATTCTAAAACAGTGCATGGCCTGCACATCTGTAATCCTACAATAGGGGTTACGCGTTTGGTATTTTCCCTGGATGGCGTCTATGTTTCTGGTCTGTTACTTTTTAATATAGTCCACTGTTAAACCAGTCCTATTGAGAGAGTTCTCTGAGGCCTGTTAAGAAGTATCCCAAAATAGATGTTAATGAGGTGTGAACAGTTTCCTGCAGACAACAACTCCACCTGTAAAGACAGAGCTATGCAGGAATGTCCAGACCTCTCTCCAGTCCAGAAAAGCTGTTCGCTGACAGTGAAACCTCTTCACAGGGTTTTTAATGGATGCTGTCAAAAGTGATTCTACCAAATATTAACTTCAACGGGGTGAAATGAAACGCAGTCAGTTATTTCCTATTTACTACTTTGACTTTAGGTTCATTTGTAGGTATTGTTTTTTTACTAGGATATTACAATATTTGGTTTCAGTGTCAGAATCCCAATCCTAATGACTGAATGTGGTTCAGTAAAAAGTCTCTCTCTCTTGTGCTGTGTAGCGTCTGTCGGGCCAGGGCTACTGCTTCTCTGCCTCCCTGCCTCCCATGCTGGCTGCTGCTGCCATCGAGGCCCTCAACATCATGGAGGAGGATCCAGGTACAGGCTCCGCCTTCAACTGCTTTCTCCTCTCTCCACCTTTTCCTCTTGTGTGCACTTGGTATCTGTGATTTCTCCACTGATGTTACTGTGAAACCCTTTGTGTTTTAAATAAAGGTGCCATATAAATACAGTTTTACTTCCTTACATTTATTTACCTACAGCAGTCTGTATTTTAACCGAGCTGTCATAAGCTGTTGTGGCCAGTGCACTGTACTGCTCCGTAGTCTGCTGGGGGAGCAGCATTGGAGCCGGAGACACCAACAGACTTAATAAACTGGTTAAGAAGGCCGGCTCCATTATTGGCTGCAGACTATCTGGAAGAGGTGGTGGAGAGGAGGACACTGAAGAAACTATTATCCATATTGGATAACCCGGACCACCCTCTCCATCACCTCCTGCAGGGACAGCGGAGCACTTTCTCCAACAGACTGATGCAGCTCCGCTGTCACAAGGACAGATACAGGAGAACATTCCTGCCCACTGCCATTAGACTTTATAATATATCACCTCTGGCCTGTACAAACACAAGACTATAACACTGCTACACTGTTGTTGCTGCGGTTGGCGATCTTGTGCACTTCTGTTATGTTTATTTTTTCCTACTTAGTTAATTTAAAATGATTCTATTTAGTGTATATACTGTGCATTTTTAGTTACTTTATTTTCTTAAATTGAATAGGTCCTGCTCTGTTATTTTATTATATTGTGCATTTTCCATACTTTCCATCTCCCGCTGATTAGAAGTACATTTTAAATGAGAATCAGTTCTGTCCACTCATCCATCTGTCTTCATCTGTTTTGCAGACATTTTCACCGTCCTGAGGGAAAAGTGCCAACATGTTTACAAGGCGTTACAGGGGTGAGTTAAGACTTCTATTTTGTGTGAATTTGTCTAGACGTTCAATTTGAGCTGCTGCTGTTAAAACTAGGCAGGAATTCACCGATACCAACAGTGGTATCAGATATTGGTCCGTTCGGGTATCGGGGACAATAGAGCGTTCTAGTATTGGACACCATTATTGTAATAACTACCAATTCTGTACATTTAAAAACTCAGACTTAAGGGGATGTTTACTGAAATTGTGTGGCCCTTCTGTAGCTGCTAAAACGTCCTATTTACTTAAAAAGCACAGAGAAATGTGGCACCACTGAATATTGTGTGTTTGGTCTCATGCAATATGTATTTTAAGGCGTTCCTGTCCAGAGGTGCAAAATATGGGAGGAGGGAATGAAAAACTGCTAGTGCACCTACAAATGTAACATCTTTTTTAAATGTAGGTGCAAAATATTGAAATAACTTTGAATGGAATGACACAGATGCTGTAGGAAGTGACTTTACAGCAGCCTTCTGTTCCACACATCAGCAGCAGACCGTTGCTCTTGTTCCCCTCAGTGGCCTCCTGGTCCTTTTTCCTGACTGTTCCTAACTCCAGTGTGTTATGGTTGAAGCACACTGTGATACTTCAACAGGCCTGTGCATTACTGGTGTGTGATGTCTAGGGGTGTCACGGATCACAAACCTCACGGTTCGGTTCGGATCACGGTTCAGGAGTCACGGTTCGGATCATTTTTCGGATCAACAAAGAAAAGGGGAGGAGACAAATATAACTTTGCTTTCCATTTATTAATTAAAGAACTTCAAGAACACTTAAAGCAAAGAACTTTGGGCTATAGTCTTACATGAAAACAAAAATATTGAAGATGTCCAATTTGAAACAAAATGAAATAAATAAATAAAAATAAAATATTCAAGAATACTCAATTCTGATATCCTCATCCTTTCATCAATACTGAAAGAAAGAAAGAGCCAGTGAGCTAGCTTCCACTGTTTACACTGAACTGAACTGCTCAGCAACAACTTGGGTCTATGTTTACTTCCCGTCAGGTTATGTCATTCAAATACACAATAATGTTTACCATTACTGTGACATTATTTTCAAAAAGATGAGAATATCTCCATTGTCTGGGGAGAGGGTAGACCTTTCTGTGGTGACTGGAATATTATTGGGCCTGTCCAGCTTCACTCTGATACTTCTGTCAGCACCTGAACCAGGTGTGTGTCTGTGTGACTCTCACAGAGGGGGCGTGTCTACAGCACCGGACTAAGAATCACTCCGCCGTGGTGAAAGCAGTCTCTACAGTCTTTTCCTTCTCATAGAGGCGTGGAACAGCTGTCTGGGGAGAGGGTAGACCTTTCTGTGGTGACTGGAATATTATTGGGCCTGTCCAGCTTCACTCTGATACTTCTGTCAGCACCTGAACCAGGTGTGTGTCTGTGTGACTCTCACACAGAGGGGGCGTGTCTACAGCACCGGACTAAGAATCACTCCGCCGTGGTGAAAGCAGTCTCTACAGTCTTTTCCTTCTCATAGAGGCGTGGAACAGCTTCACACTGGTTGGGTGCGTGAGTGGATTTCGTAGCGTGGCTCAAGCATTTTAACCAGATTAGAAATCTTTGTTTTGCCGTTGTCGTGTGTCTTTCTCTTTAAATAACGCCTACATACCGTAACGCTTTGTCCACCACCCTCATCCGTCATTATACGTTACAGGGAAGACAAAATGCGCCCAAACTTGCGACTTAAATGACGCCGCGGCTTCTGACGCTCCTCCGATCGCCATGACTTCACCGTTAAATGCTTCTAAGCTGCTCCGTTCACGTGAACACTACTGCTTTATATCTGTTCACTGACACTCTGCATTGATATTCGGGGACTTGCTACTTGAAAAGGAACAGCAGCAGTAGAACTTTACACACTATGATGATTACGCTGTAAAAAAGAAAAAGAAAAAAATACTCGATTGATCCGCGGTTCACGAGTGATCCGAACCGTGAGGGCTGATCCGAACAGATCACGGATCGATCCGTGATCCGTGACACCACTAGTGATGTCATTAGGCCTCAGAATATTTCCTCACACACAGGCTCCTGTGGGATGAATACATGCTCCCAGTTCAAAAAGTGCTTTCTCCTCAATCAATAGACCAGGTTCAGCATTCCATCATCACTCAAAAGAACCGAAGCCGCCGCTCTCTGAGCCAAAGCTCATTTGGGTTTAAGGTTCAGGAGAAGGAACACACCCATGAGGAGCACCTGTACCAACAATCAGTCCGACCTAGTTCCACTGATGCAGACTCTCTGTGGTCGGTTACCAAGAACATCTTTTATCCACACATCGCTATCAACTACAAGATCAATGAGTCTTTACGAATGGACGCGGGTCTTCATAGAGATAAAAGCTGCACAGGAATTTACAAATAGAACTCAGAAGGCGTATCCTTTAGGAAGCACAAGATGTGTAATAATGACATGAAACATCATCAGTGCCTCTACTTATTTTTCTTACACGACTTAATGTCACGATGGGTCAGGTTTCAGTACACACCACAAAATCCCCACAACACCACAGCTTCTATGGAGCTGTTTTCTGTAATGACACATGTGACCGGGACTGCATCAGTTAACGCCTTCTTCTGCCGTCTCGTTCTGTTGAAGATACAGACTCTATGTAACAAAACGTGTGTGCAGTCTAAATAAAATGTACTCTTTGAAATATAGTCGCGCAGCCCTGAGGTGGTGTGGCGGCTAGCACTGTCGCCTCACTGCATGTAGGGTTCGATTCCCGGGCTGGACGGCCCTGCTGTGTGGAGTTTGCATGTTCTGCCCGTGTCAGTGTGGGTTCTCTCCAGGTTCTCTGGCTTCCGCCTACAGTCCAAAGACAGTTCAGGTTAAGTGATCCCTCTAAATTTCCTGTAGGTGTGAATGTGTGAATCTGTCTCTATGTTTCAGCCCTGTGATAGTCTGGAGGACCCGTCCAGGTGAACCCTGCCTGCGCCCAATGTCAGCTGGCATCAGCTCCAGGCTGCGTTTCGTGTCCCGTGTGAAACCAAAATCAATGTCAACTTATTGTAACTGACTTTTGTAACTTAAATTCCTTGGCGTACTTATTTTTAAGCCAAACCATGATGTTTTTCCTAAACCTAAGCAAGTAGATTGTGACGGGAATCCATGAGGAACTACTTTTCTCTCTGAACTTAATTGAGAATGCAGTTTAGTTGTATAGGAACTTACCTTTGAAGAAGACAGGGTTGCATAGAGCCTTATCTGGAGCTGGAGGGTTGGTTAATACTCGGAGTTAGCAGTGACAAGGACACATATTAATTCACAATGAAATGGTCTTCAAAGCTTCAGTGTTGCTGAATAGATGCGTGTTATAGTCTATTATAACAACGTTGCATTATGTCATGATTTGTGTTTTTCCTGATGTGTGACAGAATTCCAGGTCTGAAGTTAGTTGGAGTGCAGTTTGCCCCGGCTCTTCACTTACAGCTGGAGAGAAGTTCTGGCTCCAGAGACTCTGACATGCAGCTGCTCCGCACCATCGTAGACTACGTAAGTCCACTTTTGTTTGATCCAATTAATTTTGTATTGCCCAAAATCACAAATTAGCCTCAGAGGGCTTTACAATCTGTACACATACAACATCCTCTGTCCCAGGACCCTCACATCAGTACAGGAAAAACTCTCCCAAAAAACCCTTCACGTCTTCAGAATTTAAAGACCCCACAGGAAACACCCCAAATGGCTGGGTAAAGGAATGTCTAAGATTATTATTTAGTGGCTCATAGTTGTTTCCATATTTCTTTTACATCAGTGTCTGGAGAGACACGTGGCTCTGACTCTGGCTCGCTACCTGGATAAAGAGGAGCGTTTCCTCCCCTCACCCAGGTAAGAGTCTCCACTTTACTGTGCAGTTGACACAGCCTATTATGTTTGATTGGGTATGGAAACGAGTGTTGAAATGTTGAAGTGGATCCGTGAGCCTGGACACTGTCTGACTGCTCCACCTGTGTGTCCTCAGCATCAGAGTGGTGGTCACCATCGAGCAGACAGAGGAGGACATCCAGAAGGCCGTGTCTTGTATCCAGGAGGCGGCTTCAGCTGTCCTCAAATGACCACGTAGTGTTCTGAAACTTTAAGCAGCCCTCACTGGAGCTCTGGCAGGGGTCCACTCAGTGGACCGGTAGGACATCACTGTGAGGAGGACACTCCCGACCACAGACTGTGAGCCCTGTACACTGAACGCATCCCCACGAGGATCTCCACCGTTAAACACACCTTATACCTGCTAGCCTCGCTTCTGTTTGCCTCTCTCCGTGTTCTCATTCTTCATGTGTCATAACGTGTTGTGTGTTGTTATGAATGTAAGAGTGGGCCTTCAGCAGGATGATTTGCAGTTGACTTCCCGCTGTGAAAGAAAACCAACTGCAGTGAGAGTTCGACTTGATCTGGACGGACCAAATGACTTGTTGCTTTTCCTGTACTGACCAAAGAGGACACATTTATCTTATTGTTTTATTTATTGTTTGCAGTCGACTAGTACATGAACTGTACACAAGGGTTGTGATTTTATATGCTACTGGTTGTTGTACCACAAGTAGACGCTGAGTTTTAAACCTCTTTTCTTTTTTGTCCTTTGATTTTTCTATTTTGTTAGAGGTCATTGCATTCTGACAACTTCACTTTCATGAAATGTAAATATATATGATTTAAATTGAGTTCTGGTGTATGGTGGTGTTTTGTGTGTGGATGTGGAATAGCCATGCATTAGTTTTGGGTCAAAACAGTTTGATAAGTTCTTCCACAACATGACCTGAGTATAGAGTTCAAACACCTACAAATAGGGCAGGAATATTCTGTGCTGTCTATTTGTGGGAATGCTGACTCAGCATTCCAACTATTGTTCTTCGAATCTTTATTCTTCCAACAATTTTTTCTGTACGTTTTTTTTTCCTTCCACATTTTTTAAGCTATAGAAACCGTTTGAATATCAAAATGTTCAGCTCTTTAAGGACATGCCAGCTGTGAGTTTTCATGTTTCTAACCGTTAAACTTTTTGAATTATTAAGCTTTTTGCAATTTTCTTTTGAATTGGATGTCTATGGAGGAAATTTTCAAATCCTCTTAAACTTCTTAAACTTTCAAATCCTTCTTCCTCATACTTTCAGTTACATACATTTCAACTTTAAAATGTTGAGAAACTTTTTGAACTGTCACATTTTAACTTTTATGATTTTTTCAGTCCTTTTCTGACTTTATAATGGGTGTGTATTGTGCAGCTCAGACTGCGTGATGTCATCGCTAGAGTGAAGAGGAGCTTCAGAATCTTGTGAAAAATATTTCCATATTGCCACGGATTCCACAATTTTCACTCTTCATGCATAATTTTTGGTAGAAATGTAGCTAATCGTGTCCTTGTCGTAGACAAATGACTGTGGAATCCAACAGATGTACACATTTGGCACAACAGCCTCTAATTGAGAGGAAAACCAAGATCTGCTCCATAGAGACCAATGTTAATTCTTACTTTAAAATAAATCTTTAAAATAAATCTTGCTCAGACAACTATACAACATTTCTAGATCTCCAGTGAAGCCACAATTTTCACATGATCTGTTCTTCAAGTTATCCTTCCTCTCCAGTTCTAATATCGGAGCAATGGGAGCTACGGTTATGGGGGTTTTGAGGATTTGTTTGACAGCTTTATCTCCATGTAGCTGCAGGCACACAGGTGTTTTTGATTGAGCTAATTAGTGAAGTTTATAAACACACAGGCACACACATACGACTAGGAGATATTCAGGGAAGATCGTTAGACCTGTCTCTCTCTCCCACTCACTCGCTCAGTCCATCCAACTGTCTGTCTCTCTCCCACTCACTCGCTCAGTCCATCTGTCTGTCTGTCTCCTCTCCCCACCCTTTCAAAATAAAAGCCCCATGCATTATTTAACCTGTGGCGCTCACAGAAGAAATAAGGAATGGTTGAACTTTTTCTAGTATTAGTCCCAAAATAAAGTCCTACATTAACCACAACGCAACCTAAAGTATCTTTTCATTAACCCCTCCTTGTCTGATGAAACTGTTGATGCCACATACTAATTCGACTCAGGTTTTCAGCATGGTGTGTTCACACTGGACAAGTGACAGACTGAAGTATACCCACACTAAAAAAGTGTGCATACTACATTTTTGTCTGTTGATGCACACAATTCTCCCACAATGCAATGCACCGGGCAAACTGAGTAGCTGCTGCAGCAGCTTGAAAAGAGGATGGAACAAAATAGTTTTGCTGTGGTGATCACAGCAATTAAGTGTACGGTAGTTGTATATTTGTAGGCTTAAAGCCTAAGCTGAGGACATCATTATGACATCATCCAGAGCCACAGAAGACATTGTATTATGAGTAGTAGTAGTACTCATGAGTACTGATCTTAACGCGTAATATAGGTGGAGTTCTACTTCAAGTAAAAGTACACACATTATCACTCAGATTAAGTATCAAAGTAAACATTCATTATGCAGCAGAAAGGTTATATTGTCACATATTTGATCATTATTACTGGTGCATTAAAGTGTAAACAGTATTGCACGTTGGGGCATTTGAAGTATTTAACATATGTAACATATCTATAACAACATGCATTTTATGAGCTGCAGAGTGGCTGTGTATTTGTACTCGCCACTAGATGTCCCTAAATCACTGCTTCTTTAAGTAAAATAACTATTACCACACTGAAAATACTCCAGTACAAGTCCTGCATTTGAAGTTTTTTGTGAAGTAATAGCATGGACGTATCAGCAAAAAGCACTTGAAGTAAAAGTATTCGTTGTGCAGTGAAATATTCCCTATCAGTGTTTTATTAATATATATGATGTTTATGAATGTGTGTTTTATTTTACTGCTCTAGAAGTTTTTAACGCCTTTATTTACTGTTGGTTGAATCTACAGAAATGCATCATATTCTATAAGATATATGTTTGTAACGTATCTGTGAGAACCACCTTTCTCTAAAAATAACAAACTGCCTTCTTTTTCCAGCTGATCCAAGAGGCTTTTAAAAAAGTTTATTTATTTGAAGAAGTAGAAGAATGTATTCAACACATAAAGGAACACTTCATCCTTCAGTTTATCACAAACATTCAACATCAACACATCTGGAGATACATGGTTTTCACTGGACAGGAAGGGGATGAAATACTGTAGAAAGGTAAAGCTGTCGGATAAATGCAGTGGAGTTTGAGCGGCACACGACAGGTGAATGAGACAGATATCACAATGAAACTTCAACAGTGGATTACTAACATCAACCCAGTTACTTTTATAATGATAACATCTTTTCTGAAATTAGCATTTTCTTATATTTGCTAATTTGCAGAAATCTGAACATTGTATGAAGCCAGGTTCAAAATCAATTTTTTACGTGTTAATATTTTTCATTTTGTTGAAGTATTAGTCAAAAGTTTTTACAGAACTTTGGATATCTCTTTGTTTTACCCATATGTCAGAAAATACTGCCAACAGCTGTACACTATGTTTTTACCACATTTCAAGGAATAAAATATATTTAAATCAGGTTATGATGATATATGAACAAACCCCTCTGTAAAAACCTTCAGAATGAAAGTGTAAAGTTTGGTGAATGTAAGAGCAGCTGTGGAGATTTCTGGCTCAGTCTGAGAAAAAAAACTAATTTAGAGCAAACGGCCTTTAAAGATATGTTTTGTTAAATTACATATTTTGCAAGACATTGAAGCTGAACAGGGTAAAACAAAAAAAGGCACTAATATATATCACCACGAAACTTCCCCAGTTGATTATGACAATTATTTATTTTAATACAAGTGTTCTGAAATGTGATGTTTAAATATGCAAATGATCTAATGGTAACTTTTAGAAAATGTAGGTGAAATACACAGAAGTAAATAGACAAAGTAGTAAAATAAACGCACATGTGTATTTGGGATTTGTTTTAATCTTAAAGAAGACACATTATGGAAGCAAAATATTGTACCATAATCAGAGCATGACAACCAGCCTGACCTTCAGTCTGAAGTCTCAGTCATGAATTATGTGGAGCGTGGTGGTTCAGTCTCGATCTTGAACTAACTTTGAGTTCTATACAGAGTTGTGCAGCGATCTGGCTGCTCAGCTACCATCCTGTCTCTAGTACGCAAACGTGTCCGTGCGCGTGTAAGTGCGGGCGTGCGTCCGCTCCAGTTTTCCCCAAGCTCGCCTCGTTTCAGTGCCGGGGGGACAGAGGCTACTTTAGAAAGCAACAGCTTGGAGGGACCCGCGCGGCCCTCGACGTGTTCTGCTGGACTACACACACACACGCACACACACGCGCGCGCACACGCACACGCACACACAGGGGGGTGGTGGGGGGGGGGGATGAACGCGTTTTGGTTCTCTCTGAACACGCATCTCCGCCGCGACCTGGACGGTGCGCGTTCTCTCCGGGTGCTGACTGCAGAAAAACAAGAAGAAGGAAAAAGGTTCCAGCAGAAGTAGAAGAAGAAGAAGGATGCAACTATCTTTCCGTCTCCTTTGTGGGAGAGAATCTGGCGCTATGGCGCACTCCCTGAGGAGTTTGATCTGGATGCTTTTCTTGTTTCCAAACCTGAGATGTGAAGGTAAGCGAGCTCCTTAAAGACAGAATGAAATACAACATGCTGTCCACTTCAACCCGCAGGACAGCTAGATGTGGTGAACTTACTTCACTTTTGTTTTGCATCACTTTCAGTTGTGAAAAGTGGAAAAGAGTTGTGCCATTCTCGTATTTTCTCCGTGTGCAGAGAGGATGTTGCACTCTTCTTGTACTTAAAACGCTCTCCGGGTGGTCTGAGACACTCCGTCCTATTTGCTGGACATTTACGTCCCGTTGGCAGAAAAAATACTCTTTTCGCGCCTCACAACAGCGTTCTAGCACCTCCACACACGGTGCTGACTGGAGGCCCCTTAATGAAGTTTGAGAACTTTCTGAGCGCGTATTGAAGAACAGTGGGCATTATAGTTTATTGTCTCGGTCGCCCTCCTTAAAGCATTTGCTCGCGCACATTTCGCAATAACGTTGCTGATGTGTATGATAGTTTTTAGGTGTGTGTGTGTGTGTGGGGGGGGGGGGGGGGGGGTTACGTGATCACTTAAAGGCTCTTTGTCCTCTTTCAGCTTGTTGGCATGTGTCCGACTCTTCATAGAGAGAAGATTCTCAAAGGGCCACTGTGTCGTTGTCATGTTAATTAACGCATAGCTCGCGGGGGGATCTCGCGTCTTTGTTAGTCATGCTAATTAATTTGGGGGAAGGGGGGTGGGGGCTCGTAGAGATTTCCTGTTTTCAGCTCTGGCTTTGAGGATTTACCATTTGGTATGGAGTGAAAGGGGGGGGGGGGGCAGCGCTAAATGATTAGCACCTTTGCCCCCCCCCCCCCCCTCTCCTTTCCCCTTATTGGCTCTGCAAGCAGCATTTCACGATGTTATTCTGACCTCAGTGAGGGCTGAAGGAGCTCTGTTGAACACAATTCTAATATGGTAACTTATTTAATATTCATACACCAGTAAATGTGTCCGTCATTGTTCACGAACATACCTTTCACATAGAAAATACTATAAGAAGTTTTCACGTGTACCTTTGGGAAAACTTCCCATGTGAAATAGTCTTCCACATGTAATAAACATATCACATGTTCAAAGTGTGTTGCGTGTTCCACTGTTATCCATCACAAACTCAAACAACGAGAACTATGAAGGAAAATCACTGTCAAAATCCGAGAGCGCAAATGAGATCCACGCGCGCGCGTATTTTACTTTAACGACCGCTTTTATGTCACTCCGCGAGCAGAATTCACTCTCGCGCGAGCAGAATTCACTCTCGCGCGAGCAGAATTCACTCTCGCGCGAGCAGAATTCACTCTCGCGCGAGCAGAATTCACTCTCGCGCGAGCAAAAGTCTTTTATCTGCTCGCTCGCGAGTGGTTTTTCTTTTTGACAGTGAGTGGGCGGACCCACTTTGACTCGACGCGGTCTGATAGAGGCAAGGCAAGTTTATTTGTATAGCACATTTCAACAACAAGGTAATTCAAAGTGCTTCACATAAAACCATTAAAAGCATCAAAACATAAGGCAAAAGAAAAGGAGATTTAAAAACAATTAAAGAAACAGTGTAAGAAATAAAATTCAGTAGTAAAATGCAGAAATGCAGGAAATTGATTAATATATTAATTGAATGTGGTTCAATTAAAGGCAGCAGCAAACAGAAAGGTCTTCAATCTTGATTTAAATGAGCTGAGGGTCTCAGCAGACCTGCAGCTTTCTGGGACTTTGTTCCAGATATGTGGAGCAGAAAAACTGAATGCTGCTTCTCCATGTTTAGTTCTGACTCTGGGAACAGAAAGTAGACCGGTCCCAGACGACCTGAGGGGTCGGGATGGTTCATAAGGTAGCAGCAGATCAGAGATGTATTTTGGCCCTAAACCATTCAGTGCTTTGTAAACCAACAGCAGGATTTTAAAGTCAATTCTTTGTTGGACAGGAAGCCAGTGCAAAGACCTCAGAACTGGAGTGATGTGATCCACCCTCCTGGTCTTAGTGAGGACTCGAGCTGCAGCGTTCTGAATCAGCTGCAGCTTTCTGACGGACTTTTTACAGAGACCTGTAAACACACCGTTACAGTAGTCCAGTCTGCTGAAGATAAATGCGTGGACAAGTTTTTCCAAATCCTGTTGAGACATAAGTCCTCTAATCCTTGATATATTCTTCAGGTGATAATAGGCTGATTTTGTAATTGTCTTGATATGGCTGTTCAGGTTGAGGTCTGAATCCATAACTACACCTAGATTTCTGGCTTGGTTTGTGGGTTTTAACATCAGTGACTGAAGCTGAGCGGTGATTTTCAATTGTTCGTCCTTGGTACCAAAAACAATTACTTTCTGGCACATCCAGTTGTTGATTTGTTCAATGCAGTTACCCAGCCCTTGTATGGGATTATAGTCCCCTGGTGACATAGTTATGTAGATTTGTGTGTCGTCTGCATAATTATGATAACACACTTTGTTGTTTTCCATAATCTGAGCTAGTGGAAGCATGTAGATGTTGAACAGAAGAGGCCCCAGTATTGAACCTTGGGGAACACCACATGTCATTTTAGTCAGCTCTGATGTGTAATCAGCTACAGACACAAAGTATTCTCGGCCCTTCAAGTAGGATTCAAACCAGTTAAGTGCTGTGAAAGAGAGTCCCACCCAGATTTTTAGTCTTTCTAGGAGTATGGCATGGTCGACCGTGTCGAATGCAGCACTGAGATCTAGTAACACTAAGACTGAACTTCTGCCATTGTCTATGTTTAAGTGGATGTCATTGAAAACCTTAACAAGAGCAGTTTCAGTGCTGTGGTGCTGTCGAAAGCCTGACTGGAAAACATCAAAGCAGTTATTTACGGTCAAGAAGTTGGTCAGCTGTTGGAAAACCGCTTTTTCAATTATTTTACTTAAAAATGGGAGGTTTGATATTGGCCTATAATTTTTCATCGTTGCGGAGTCTAAACTAACCTTTAGGAGTGGTTTAATAACTGCAGTTTTTAGGGCTTGTGGGAAGACACCTGAGAGAAGGGATGTGTTTACAATTTGTAAAAGATCAGTGGTCATGCAGTTTGAAATATTTTTGAAAAAGTGTGTTGGTAGAATATCCAAGCAGCAGGAGGATGACTTCAGATGTTGTATAATGTCTTCTAGGCTTCTACGGTCGATTGAATGAAATTGTGTCATAATATTTGAATGGATGTTATTCAGAGATCGGGACAACACATATCCTGTGGTTGATGTGGAGGCACTGACTGCTTGTCTAATTTTCTGAATTTTGTCAGTAAAAAAGGAGGCAAATTGATTGCATGCCCAGGTGGATTGGAGTTCAGCAGCTACCGACACTGGAGGGTTTGTTAGCCTGTCGACAGTAGCAAATAAGGCGCGTGTATTGTTCTTGTTTTTGGTTATGATGTCAGAGAAGAATGACTGCCTTGCATTTCTAAGTTCCAAATTATAATTGCGAAGTCTCTCTTTATAGATGTCACAGTGAACCTGGAGATTAGTTTTTCGCCACCTGCGCTCAGCTTTCCGACACTCTCGTTTCTCTATTTTGACCAGCGTAGCATTTCTCCAAGGAGATCTTTGCTTACCCGAGACAACCTTCACTTTAGTGGGTGCAATGGCATCAATAATATTTTTTACTTTAAAATTGAAGCCATCTACAAGCTCATTGACTGAGAGGCAAGAGAGGGCTGGTGTGGAGGAGAACTTCTGAATAAATAGTTCACTGGTGTTTTCAGAGATGTAATGCTTTGTCACAACCTTGGTTTGGACATTTGTGTGCAAGGAGCCACATATTCAAAAGAACTAAAATGACCAAAGGGCATCTGCTTGCATTGAATAGAGGTGGTTTTCAATCCGCCACTAAACACTACTCCACTACATCCCAGGATGTTCTACATTTGTCTGACAGGTTTTGTAAACTTTTCAGACTGTAGAGGCTGATGAAATACAAATTATGTTTATCGAGTTGTTAAATACAAGAATTAAAAATGTGTTGAAGTCAAGTTGCTCAGATTGGTTTAAATTCACTCCATCATTCTATTACAGACAATGTGTGTTTGATAGTCAAACCTCTTGTGACAAACAGCTCAAATAAACTCTTTGATCTTAATTGATTAAAACATGATGTGATCATATTTAATCATACTGTTGTGTTTACAGAAGAGATATAATATAGTTGTATATAATATGAGCAACAATTTGGACCTGCTCAAAGATCTGGAGCCAAGATTAGGGACCACTGTTTGTATATTAACTGTTAAATCACTGACAAGTAGTTAGTGGATGAAAAAGTATTCAGATCCTTCACTGCAGTAAACGTACTAACCATACTGATGAAACAATAATCCATTACGAGTAAAATACCTGCATTCAAAACCTTAGTCAATGTTATCGTCAGCAAAATCTACTTTAAGTGCAGAAAGTAAAAGTACCCGTGCAGTAAAATGTACATTATTTTCCCCCAAAATATCTCCCCCTAGTGTCTGAGTCAGAGTGATATCCGGTCTATCCCAAGACGAGGATTGTAACCAATTAGATGTAGGGATACAATGGCGACTGGGTCCGCCCACTCACTGTCAAAAAGAAAAACTGCTCGCGAGCGAGCGGGAATTTTGCTCGCGGAGTGACATAAAAGCGCTCGTTAAAGTAAAATACGCGTGTGTGGATCTCATTTGCGCTCTCGGATTTTGACAGTGATTTGCCTTCATAGAGAACTCATTGGGTGGGTTTTTAACTGCAATTTGGTCCTTTTGAATGATCTCCCTCCTGGCTTGGGTTTGGTGTTTTAAATGTGGTTTTCCTGTCTTTTGGGCAGCCATTGGCTTCCATTCATTGCACTATACAAATCAAAATGTAAACATCCTGGAGTGAGGCCATCCACAGCAGCATCATCTTGTCTGCTTTTGTTGTTTCAAGTGTTTGCAAGTGAGTTTTCATAGTGCACTGAAGTGAATGCAAACTGCCTGAAAGGTATAGGAATACACTCAAAAACCGTGATGGCTGTGACAGACCAAGATGATGTCATCGACAACCACGTACGTCTGATCTGCGACTGCACCAGTGGAAATAACTAGTAAACAGTCTTCCAATACGAAGAAGAACTGCCCACCAGTTTTACAGCACTGTGAATGTGATCGTATTGTTCTTGTCAGGGGCTAAAAACAGTCATCGGGTGAAATCACTGATTTCCTAGAATGATACAGACCTCTCCAACAGGCCAGTTGTGTAGACAGCATTTTAAGTATTTATAAAAAATCTGTGAGAGCAATTTGTATCACAAGTTTATTTACTAAAATGATGTGAGAGCATGGTATGGAAGAAGAACCGGAAAGCAGTGAATGAAGTGGAAGCATATTACTAATGAGCACTCGCAGCCATATGACTCACCATGTTGGGGTTAGGGCTGTTGCTGGTGGAAATGGGGCCAGAGGGCCTTCCTTTGCTGTGGGGGGGGGGGGGGGTGTTTAAGTCATCCCTGTGATCACGTTTAACAAAAGCCTGGGGGTGGTGGAAAACCAGCCCAGCTGCATAGCTGCGTATTATTCAAGGTTCGTACAGTCATGATAAACCTGGAAAAGTCATGGAATTCTTTTTCCGGGCTTAGAGAAATTTTGGAAAAAGAAATAACCCAAAAAGTTTTGGAAGTCGTAGAAATTTGCTTCATAAATACCCGTATAATAGATTAAGATCGTCTGAGAAAAATCTCTAATGTTGGGGCCGATCAGTGAGGTCACTAAGTGTTTGTTCTCTGCTGGGGTAACATCACACATCTTTTGTTTGTTGACGGCGTGTTAAGTAATGCAGAGCCAGGTCTTCACTTGGACGAGCTGGATTGTAAATTTAGCTCTTCAACTAAATTGTAGCACACCAGTCAGCTTCAGCTTAGCAACCGGTCTATCGTCACTATAAATAAATAAATGACACATTAAACAAGACGTTGAATTTATAAATGTTACTTTTATTTCTGTATTCATATACTCATTCATTTATTTATACTGCCTGGAAGGAGGCAGAGAAGGGGCGGGTCTTCCCACAAGACATACAGTGAGTAATACTGTTCATGCACCAATCAGAGGCTTTACCAGCCCCATGGCTTTTGATGGATGAAGTTGACTTATTTATTTATTTTGCTGCAAACTACACTTTGGATAAATAGAAATATTCATAGATAATTAAAATAAAAAAGATGAATAAATGTATGAATGAATGTATGAATGAATGAGTGCAGTTTCCCTTAAAAAGGGACATATCATTCTCATTTTGGGGTTCACTCCTGTATTTTGGCTTTCTACTAGAACACGTTGACAAGCTTTACTGTTCAAGAAACCCATTGTTTTCCTCATACTGTCTGTGTGAATATACTTCACCCTTAGTCTGAAACTCCCCTACTCTCTTTTACCCCCCCTCCTGTAAAATCCCCGTCTGCTCTGACTGACTTCTCCCAGTTCATTTTTTGAGTGTTGCTAATATGCTCTTTTCCTGAAACCATTTTTGAAAGCAGACATAAAACAGCAGGGGAGAGTGATTCATGCAAAGTCTCATTCTTAGTATGGGGAAATAGTCCTCATGCTGTTGTAATCAGGTGCCGCACCAATCAAATTAGACACAGCTTAATAAATACATGGGCCACTGCAGGCCGGAACCTGTCTGTGGTTTGATGTACTGCATGAACTAATGGCTTTGTTATTTAGTTACAGGCCAGGTAGTGGTGTAACTCACAAACATAAGGAGAGATGGTTCACTGTTGCATGGCACACACAGTACCGGTACAAGCTTTCCCCAAAGTTGTATTGCCCACAGCATCTACTGTATTACACCATGGCTTACCTCCTGTTCCCCCTTCAGCGTCTAGCTGTGAAGTGAAGGAATGCGTAGTAGGCACTGGACACGCCAGAGCGGTTGGCCAGAGGTCAGGCCCATTCATCTGGAGTGTGTGGAAATGTGAGGGAAGTGTTCAAGGCCCCGGGGGTTCAGTTTCGGGCTTCAGTTTTTGGAGCAGCACTACTACACTACACTAAGATGTGAAAACGTTACTTTGGGCCAACACGACAGTTGAGTTTGAGTCATGTACAGTAGATCCCATGTTTGGACATGAAGTCAGAGAGGTCTTTTGTCAAGGACAAGACAATGACATGTTTCAAGACTACTTAACTCTAGAGTGAAGACATAACACAGTTTTCATCTTACAAATGCAAGCCTGAATTCATACACAATAAAACACACGGCCACAGCCTAGTAGTATGATGCTTAACGTTAGCTAATGTTTGTCCACATAGCATCTTTTCTGGCAGAAAAGCCAGAGAGCGTCATCACAGCATTGCGTCGGAAAAGACCATTTTTTTGTGGTTCTATGACAACAATATCTTGACATGTCACCACTCTAACGGCTGTTGTATGTTGTGGATGTGGACGGAGGCATCAGTACATCACTTATGGGTTTGTGGACTAACGTTTTGAACCCTTGAGTTCAGCGTTTTTGGCCGTCGCCATCTTGACTTTTTGCAGACTTGACCATATTTGGACTGCAGAGGAGTGATGTAGAGACACTGTATACAGCTCTGCTAGAGACCTGTCAATCACAGTAAGCCCGCCCTAAAGCATACTCTGCTTTATGGTCTGTTTGACTCTAAATGGACCATCATTTACTCAATGAACATCATGCTGTATTGAAGAAGACTTGAAACTAGAGATTGAGACCATAAACTCATGTTTACAATGTTTACTGAGGTAAACATTGTAAATCAAGAGAGAAGTAGAGTCATTTTCTCATAGACTTCTATACAACCAGAGGAGTCGCCCCCTGATGGACATTAGAGAGAATGCACGTTTTAAGACACTTCAGCATCGGCTTCAGTCGCCTGGTTGTCTGGCCCCTTTGCGTATGGTTATCATCTGTTCTACTATTTTTTGGTTTGTCTTTTTTGATTCACCATGAGAACTAACCAGAGGATGCTTGACCTCATACTTTGTATTGATGAGCTTGGATGTCACCGTTCAATCCGACAGCTGTAATGCAAGAAAGACGATTTGTCGGAGATAAAAGCAAAAACCCTCACCAGCTACGTTCTGTGTGCGCCCAGCCCATCTGCTCCCAACAACCATGCTTTATCGCTCTTTGTCATGATAGTGTCTTTCTGTGTGGATCCCGCCGCACACACTCTGTCCATATCGGGAACAATTGAAAAAAGACGTTGGCGCTCAGAAAAGAAACGATGTGTGTTCACAGGCCCTGAGGTAGCGGACGCTGTGTAACACACATCACCTTATGACTCTTTTCTACTGTTACATAATGTGTGAGCATCATGTCACAGAGAAACATTTGATTGTTATTCTCTCTTTCCAGCTTGCGTCACCCTTGAGTGGCCCACAACAAAATGCACATTAGTATTACCATTATAAAAGAGCTGCTCTGGCTCAACCGGCCCATCCCTTAGACATTGCATTGAGATGACGTCACACACATGAACATTTGCTACATAGTACATGGTAAATGAACTGTACTTGTATAGACCACTCAAAGCTCTTTAATTAACAATACATGTTAACATTCACCCATTCATACACAGATGACAGGGGCCACCATGCAAGGTGCCAGCTGACTATCAGGACAATTTAACATTCATACACCGCAGGAACAGCCCTTAATTTGGGGATAAGTGTCTTGCCCGAGGAGACATGAATATGGAGTAGTGGAGCCAGGGATCGAACAACCGATCCTCTGATTGAAGGATGACCCTGCTCTACCACTGAGCCACAGTTGCTCCAACATAGTAACCCTGTAAAGGAAAATGTTGTTTTTCTTACATTTGATGTAGCGTCTCAGATGGCTTGTAACAAATCTCTGCAACTAACAGTTCTAAACAGATAAAAGCCCCAGATCAGAGGCGAATCAGCGTTCACTCTGCGCTCTCAAGTCGGTGCTTGAACGCTTTGTGAGAACGGTTCAGAGACACAAGACACCAGCCGAGTGGTTCACTGATGCGTTGCAGACACTTTCCAGATATCCAACTGGAAAGTTACAGCAAGTGAGTGCGCGAGACCCGGGTTGAGAGGAAGCCTGGGGGAGGGGGCTGTTTGTAACAATTGGAACTTTACTGATGTGTTACATTTGCAACAGGGACCAACATTGTTGTAGCTGGAGGAAACAGGCAGAGAATAGTAAGGATGTGTAGAAACAGGATATTTTGTGAACACGTGTGCCAACGTCATCATCAACAAACACGACTCCAAGGAAAGTTCGGCCAATTGCTGAAACAAAAATATCCTGTCAAGTGCATGGTATTACATCATTTCCAGTGTCACGCTTCACACGTGGGTTCCCTTGGCAAAACATAGTTTGAGACCAGACATACTCATCTGGGATTCCTCGTGGTGAAAGATCCTGAAGTGTGTGATCCCCGACGTTGCTCATCAGTCAGTTAAAACCACAACGACTTCAATTGCAAGACACTTTGTGTTGAGTAGTTTGATCGCGATCTGATGCGTAGCGTGAACGTGCCCTAAGATGATGGAATGACTTAATTGTGATTAAAGTACTCCTATGCATTGTTGGAGGGGGCAGTGATGGGCATATGAGAGCCATCTATTTATTAAAGTACTCCTGAAAAGCCATCCACAATCTCCTGCAGTCCGTCCCCCTCGAGGTAAACGAATAAACTGGCACTGAAGTGGCTCGACAAACCTCCCAAACACAAATGGACACTGTTTTGATTTGCATTGCTCCTCCAGCTGATTAAAAACAACAATGCTCTTAGTCTTTGCCAACCAAAATGAAATACGAGTATCTTTGCATATAGAGTGGGGAAGTGAGATCCGATCTCAAGTGGTCACTGGAGACTCATGTGGAGGTGTGATCTGATCATGTTACTGCCAGGTCTGAACAGGGCAACTTGTTCAGTGTAACTTTTAAAGACCTTATTAACTACCTTTGATATCTGGGGTACAAACAAAAAAAGTTGTTGTATTTCTGTGTTCATTTTCTTGTTAATTCCTTTTTCCTCTGAGTGGAGATTATTCAAGTTGTCTTGAGTGTATTATAAACTGTGTCTCTCATGTCCTGCCCCTCCCAACAGAAGCCCGAGATTGTGGTTAATAATTACAGTATTTGGTTGTTTTTTTCAAACCCGAGCTTCTTCTGTCAATGCCAGTGCCTAGTCCTCCCGACTGCAGCAGTGTTGGCTTTGTTGCAGTTGCAGCTAATTGCTGGTGACAAGCACTCAAAGGAGTGTGAAATAGCTTGAGGAAGGCTGCAGAGTGCGATTGTGTTGATATACACAGAGCTGCACAGACAGCCAGAGCCCCAAAAAGATCCACCCCCTATGGGAGTGCTATATTTCCAGATGTAATAGAGTGATGACTGACAAAACTAGATCACTTGGGGCCAGATGCACGACACCAAAGATCCACTACTAAAACTGTGTGTACGTAAAGATCTTTCCGTCAGATTTATAAAGCCGCACATACCTCTGACTCGGCACCAGAACTGCTGTCATTATGCTTGGCTGTGGCTGTGTATAGAGGCCATACCACTCAATCTCAATCATCATTATTATATCAGAAAAATTATCAATGATTCATTCATAGCGCTCACATTAAAACAGACTTTACAAAAATGTATTTATTATCATTAATAAATCATCAATAACATTCAACTGTATCGAAGAAGACTTGAAACTAGAGATTGAATCTCATGTTTACAATGTTTACTGAGGTAATAAATCAAGAGAGAAGTAGAGTCATTTTCTCATAGACTTCTATACAACCAGAGGAGTCGCCCCCTGATGGTCACTAGAGAGAATGCAGCTTTAAGACACTTTTGTATCGGCTTCAATCGACAGACCCGGAGGTTGCCTGTCCCCTTTGCTTTTTATTATATATTTGGGCTACTATTTATCTGTTTAAAGACTGTTTGTCTTTGCTGACCAACCAGAGGATGGTTGACGTTCATGTGATGCATACTATGGTCTTAATGCAGGCAGGGCACACCATATGAATGTTCCCGGCCTGCTGCCAAGAAACAGCAGCATACTCTGGGAATGAGTGATGGTCAGTTTGTTCAGTAGCACCCACACTAAACAGAGATGTCATGGTGAGACTACCAGGCAAGATGTAGCAAACAAACTGGACCAAATAATAATAGTTGCCCAGTAAAA
>JAFEUB010001676.1:0-10000 GCA_024529925.1 Ophthalmolycus amberensis
CTCATCCGTTCCAGGGATGCTCAAAATCGGATTGACAGGTGTCATTTTGGCCTCTTTAAGCTGGAGCTTTGCTTGAGGGCAGCGATGCTTCATGGAGGTCCCGGGTCCGCCTCAAGGAGGCTCTAAATCGGATTGACAAGTGTCATGTTGGCCTCTTTAAGCTGGAGCTTTGCTTGAGGGCAGCGATGCTTCATGGAGGTCCCGGGTCCGCCTCAAGGAGGCTCTAAATCGGATTGACAAGTGTCATGTTGGCCTCTTTAAGCTGGAGCTTTGCTTGAGGGCAGCGAGACTTCATGGAGGTCCCGGGTCCGCCTCAAGGAGGCTCTAAATCGGATTGACAAGTGTCATGTTGGCCTCTTTAAGCTGGAGCTTCGCTTGAGGGCAGCGATGCTTCATGGAGGTCCCGGGTCCGCCTCAAGGAGGCTCTAAATCGGATTGACAAGTGTCATGTTGGCCTCTTTAAGCTGGAGCTTCGCTTGAGGGCAGCGAGACTTCATGGAGGTCCCGGGTCCGCCTCAAGGAGGCTCTAAATCGGATTGACAAGTGTCATGTTGGCCTCTTTAAGCTGGAGCTTCGCTTGAGGGCAGCGAGACTTCATGGAGGTCCCGGGTCCGCCTCAAGGAGGCTCTTAATCGGATTGACAAGTGTCATGTTGGCCTCTTTAAGCTGGAGCTTCGCTTGAGGGCAGCGAGACTTCATGGAGGTCCCGGGTCCGCCTCAAGGAGGCTCTAAATCGGATTGACAAGTGTCATGTTGGCCTCTTTAAGCTGGAGCTTTGCTTGAGGGCAGCGTTGCTTCATGGAGGTCCCGGGTCCGCCTCAAGGAGGCTCTAAATCGGATTGACAAGTGTCATGTTGGCCTCTTTAAGCTGGAGCTTTGCTTGAGGGCAGCGATGCTTCATGGAAGTCCCTCATCCGCTCCAGGGATGCTCAAAATCGGATTGACAGTTGTCATTTTGGGCTGTTTAAGCTGGAGCTTCGCTTAAGGGCAGCGTTGCTTCATGGAGGTCCCTCATCCGCTCCAAGGATGCTCAAAATCGGATTGACAGGTGCCATTTTGGCCTGTTAACGCCTGGATAGTGGGACTACCAAAACCTCGAAAATCCTCTTGTGAAAACAACAGAGTATTGCCACGCAGAAGGTTCAGCGCTTCGCCACTCCCCCGATTTTGGCCATTTACATAGGGGGTCACCAAGGCACCTCCTCGAGCACCAAGCGCTGACAGGACCAGCGCTTCACCCCCCTCTCCCGATTTTGGCCATTTTCATAGGTGGTAACCAAGGCACCTCGAGCAGCACGAAGCGCTGAACCCGTCAGCGCTTCGCCACTCCCCCGATTTTGGCCATTTACATAGGGGGTCACCAAGGGACCTCCTCGATCACCAAGCGCTGACAGGACCAGCGCTTCACCCCCCTCTCCCGATTTTGGCCATTTACATAGGTGGTAACCAAGGCACCTCGAGCAGCATGAAGCGCTGAACCCGCCAGCGCTTCGCCACTCCCCCGATTTTGGCCATTTACATAGGGGGTCACCAAGGGACCTCCTCGATCACCAAGCGCTGACAGGACCAGCGCTTCACCCCCCTCTCCCGATTTTGGCCATTTACATAGGTGGTAACCAAGGCACCTCGAGCAGCATGAAGCGCTGAACCCGCCAGCGCTTCGCCACTCCCCCGATTTTGGCCATTTACATAGGGGGTCACCAAGGGACCTCCTCGATCACCAAGCGCTGACAGGACCAGCGCTTCACCCCCCTCTCCCGATTTTGGCCATTTACATAGGTGGTAACCAAGGCACCTCGAGCAGCATGAAGCGCTGAACCCGCCAGCGCTTCGCCACTCCCCCGATTTTGGCCATTTACATAGGGGGTCACCAAGGGACCTCCTCGATCACCAAGCGCTGACAGGACCAGCGCTTCACCCCCCTCTCCCGATTTTGGCCATTTTCATAGGTGGTAACCAAGGCACCTCGAGCAGCACGAAGCGCTGAACCCGTCAGCGCTTCGCCACTCCCCCGATTTTGGCCATTTACATAGGGGGTCACCAAGGGACCTCCTCGATCACCAAGCGCTGACAGGACCAGCGCTTCACCCCCCTCTCCCGATTTTGGCCATTTACATAGGTGGTAACCAAGGCACCTCGAGCAGCATGAAGCGCTGAACCCGCCAGCGCTTCGCCACTCCCCCGATTTTGGCCATTTACATAGGGGGTCACCAAGGGACCTCCTCGATCACCAAGCGCTGACAGGACCAGCGCTTCACCCCCCTCTCCCGATTTTGGCCATTTACATAGGTGGTAACCAAGGCACCTCGAGCAGCATGAAGCGCTGAACCCGCCAGCGCTTCGCCACTCCCCCGATTTTGGCCATTTACATAGGGGGTCACCAAGGGACCTCCTCGATCACCAAGCGCTGACAGGACCAGCGCTTCACCCCCCTCTCCCGATTTTGGCCATTTTCATAGGTGGTAACCAAGGCACCTCGAGCAGCACGAAGCGCTGAACCCGTCAGCGCTTCGCCACTCCCCCGATTTTGGCCATTTACATAGGGGGTCACCAAGGGACCTCCTCGATCACCAAGCGCTGACAGGACCAGCGCTTCACCCCCCTCTCCCGATTTTGGCCATTTTCATAGGTGGTAACCAAGGCACCTCGAGCAGCACGAAGCGCTGAACCCGTCAGCGCTTCGCCACTCCCCCGATTTTGGCCATTTACATAGGGGGTCACCAAGGCACCTCCTCGAGCAGCACCAAGCGCTGACAGGACCAGCGCTTCTCCCCCCCTCTCCCGATTTTGGCCATTTACATAGGGGGTCACCAAGGCACCTCCTCGAGCACCAAGCGCTGACATGATCAGCGCTTCACCCCCCTCTCCCGATTTTGGCCATTTTCATAGGTGGTAACCAAGGCACCTCGAGCAGCACGAAGCGCTGAACCCGTCAGCGCTTCGCCACTCCCCCGATTTTGGTCATTTACATAGGGGGTCACCAAGGCACCTCAGAGCACCAAGCGCTGACAGGACCAGGGCTTCACCCCAAAATTGCCCCCCCCTCCCGATTTTGGCCATTTTCATAGGGGGTAACCAAGCCACCTTGCGCACGATTACAGAAACTCAGTTTTCAGAAAAAGGCCGTCCACAGAAATTCAAGGAGAGGTCGAGCCGAGGACATCCGAATAAGGTGAGCCCTCACTTCACTTATTCGGCAGCACACCTGGGTGTGTGTCTGGTTCTCCTGACTAACATTTTCAAGAATATGTCAGAGTATTGGATTGACGAAAAATAACCAGAGTATTGGGTTTTCTGGAAATGACCAGAGTATTGGATTGACAGAAATGTGTCAGAGTATTGGATTGACGAAAAATGACCAGAGTATTGGATTGACGAAAAATGAACCAGAGTGTTGGATGGCTTGACCGAACGGAAAACCTGACCCGCCATCAGAGGGCCTCCGCCGACCAGCGTTTCGCCAGTTCGGGCGGTAGGTTCCTCCGGCTTGCGGGTTAGTCTCTATGGCCGGGAGGACCCACACGCAGGGGTGAGACATTCCCTCTGCGTCCCTCCTGGTTGCCCGATTTGAAGCGAGACCGAGACGCCCCGTCTGGGAGACCGCCCTCTCCCACAGTTGTCCCGACACGGAGCCCCGTCGAACTCGTGACCGGCCGCCACGGCGAGCCAACCCCTTTCACGGGCAAGACGGGTGTCCTCCGGAAACATACTTACTCAAACCCTACCCGCATCACGCTCCCACCCCGATGCTCGCTTAGCCCATATGCCGTCCCCCGTCAGGGGGCTTGCGCGGCGGCGAAACCCCACCTTCCAGCACACGCGACGGGGCCGGACCTCCGCCCCCGTCGGTGAGGGTTGGCTACCTGGTTGATCCTGCCAGTAGCATATGCTTGTCTCAAAGATTAAGCCATGCAAGTCTAAGTACACACGGCCGGTACAGTAAAACTGCGAATGGCTCATTAAATCAGTTATGGTTCCTTTGATCGCTCTCACGTTACTTGGATAACTGTGGCAATTCTAGAGCTAATACATGCAAACGAGCGCTGACCTTCGGGGATGCGTGCATTTATCAGACCCAAAACCCATGCGGGGTGCTCTCCGGGGCGCCCCGGCCGCTTTGGTGACTCTAGCTAACCTCGAGCCGATCGCTGGCCCCCGTGGCGGCGACGTCTCATTCGAATGTCTGCCCTATCAACTTTCGATGGTACTGTCTGTGCCTACCATGGTGACCACGGGTAACGGGGAATCAGGGTTCGATTCCGGAGAGGGAGCCTGAGAAACGGCTACCACATCCAAGGAAGGCAGCAGGCGCGCAAATTACCCACTCCCGACTCGGGGAGGTAGTGACGAAAAATAACAATACAGGACTCTTTCGAGGCCCTGTAATTGGAATGAGTACACTTTAAATCCTTTAACGAGGATCAATTGGAGGGCAAGTCTGGTGCCAGCAGCCGCGGTAATTCCAGCTCCAATAGCGTATCTTTCTTAAGGGAAGGGAGTGCCGGCAGGTCAAGATAGCAGAGTTAGAGGTGAGCGAGCCTGTAAATCGTTAATTGTGGAGTTAGTCATGAGACTACCAAGTGTGGTTACTGAGGCTGGTCGTGGTTGGGATTGATCACTAGACCCAGCGTATAGACGGCCCACAACAGAAACCACCACAAGGTATTAGAGTTAGAGGCAAATGAGCCTGTAAATCGTTACTTGTGGAGTAAGACATGATACTACCAAGAGTAGTTGATGTAACGAACGAATAGCAAAGCGAAGAAATTCAAAGAGGCGCCGGTAAACGGCGGGAGGAACTACGACTCTCTCTACAAGGGGCCGCTGAAGGCATAGGTTGACCGAACGCAGGCCGCTTAAGGCATAGGTTGACCAAGAGGAGCCAGTTTCCCGTGATCCTCTAGTGCCCAAAACCCGCGGTAACACCCGCAGGGGAATGACTGTAGTACTTGGAATGTAAACGATAAGCCCATCCACATGATGGAAACCCGGAACCGATCTTGTTGCATACGTAGCCTGCCATGAGGAGGGCTCCAGTCCTCGGGCTGAGAGTCTCTCCCCCCCCAGATTGCAGGCCCGAGAAGTAACCACTAATAGTTGGCCGACTAGCTGGGTCGAGAAGTAAGACTTCCGATAAATCCCACCTTACAGCTCACAGAGGTGCTGGCCCACCAACTACCCAACGATGCCGGGTTTGTATAAAAAAGGCCTGGAGCGAAGTGGCCTCCCCCTATACTATCGATAGACTGGGGCCTTCAGTGTGACACTAGGACACGGACCTAGGCGCACTGGGAGACACTAGGACACGGACCTAGGTGCACATCCCGATGATTCTTGGTGTCGGGACATAGCGAGCGAGATATTGACTACGGTGATATTGAGCGAATTGGATCCAAGTTTGAGGGACCGGCAAGGCAAGGTACGCGAGTATCAAGCCCAGTCTTAGGTTTAGGTTGAGAGACCCACTAGGACAACAGTCAATCAGTTACCAGATTGGCTCCCAGAGACCGGGAAGGACAAGGGTAAGCCGGATCGACCAGGTTACTAAGGGTCGGGCCGTCCGGTCCTTGCTTAGGCCAGATCCCTGGTCCGGGCTTGGCTCTTCGGGCGGTTCGTTGCAACCTGTAAAGCTTGGCATGTCGGGGGTTTGTGGATCCCCCGTTCGGTCCGACATCGGTTCGAAGCGGCCTGCACGCAACTCAGGCCCAGTGCCAGGTATGGCGTCACTGGGAGACAAGGCCCCAGGCGAGCCAGCTCGCACTATAAACCCTTGCCACTTGTTGGTGGAGGAGAGCGGCGCGTCCTCAAGCGGGAAACCCGGAGGAGGGAGTACAGTGGAGAGGCCTCTTGCGCCCGGCAAGAGGAGGGCCTCCAGCAGGCTCGCTGGAGGCCACAAGAAGCGCGCCAAGCTTAAAAGCGCGGTATCTGGGGCCCTACTCGAGGTACAGAGCCATCGGTCCCCCCCGTGCCAATCTCTGGAAAGGCATGGCGGTGTGGAACGTGTGGAGTGCTCTACGTTGGCGACCACATTGATGTCAGGGATCAACGGTGGCGAGTACGCTGATGTCAGGTCGTCCCAGCCTGCTCCTGTTAGTCTTCCGGTGGATCAAGTAAACACAGGGACTCCGGTCGGGTCGCTAACCATTGTTCTGCCCGATTTTGAACCGTGCGCGATCTGTGGTGTAAGGATGGCTACTGCCGGGGAACTGGCGAATCACTTTGCCCGGTCTCATGGAGCAGTAGAGTTGAGTTGGAAGTGTCGCAAGTGTGGGTTGTCCCGGCCGAACCGCCACTCGATAAGTTGTCACTTAGTTAAGTGCGATGGGGGCCTCGCCCCCGGTCGAGTAGAGAGAGGCAGTTTCCAATGTGAACACTGCCCCAAAACGTTTGGGTCACCAGCAGGGTTAACACAGCACAAGCGACACGCACACCAAATTGAGTACACGCGTGAGAGGTCGGATGGGACCGGTGGCAGGCGTCGCCTGGTCCGTGAGGCCCTGTGGTCGAACGATGAAGTCGAGAGGCTGGCTAGTCTGGCCCAAGGCAAGATGCCTACAGCCCCCCAATGTACGGTGATGGCATTGAGTCTAGGGACGGGAAAAACAAAGGAGCAGGTGAGAGCCAAGTGTAGACTGCTGTACCAAAGCCCCAGTCGACAAAGGATAATTCGGCAGTCGTTGGCTAACGAGGTAACAACCCTTCGTAGGACGTTAATTGCTCCAGGCCCCCCTCCCATTCAAGTACACGTCGTCAAGGACGCTCTAAACGATGCGATGCGCGCAAGGGTGTACAGAGAGGTTGCGTTGACTGTCGAGGACCCGTTTACATCTGTCAATGAGGTCAACTGCTTAGAGGAAGCGGTTGCGTCTACTGCCTCACGTTTAGCCCGCAAGTTGGGTCAGACGGGAATCTCGCGTGAGAAACGCCGACAGTCGCGGAGAAGCCGCCCAGTCCAAGTAGGGAGTAGCCCCAGCAGGAGGCGTAAACTACTCAGGAAACAGTTGTACTGTCTCCTTCGGAAAGACCGTGCGAAGCTTGCGTTGCTTGTCCTGGATGGACAGGCGGGGTTCCAGTGCCCTATCCCGCTACAGGAGATCACATCAGTGTTCAAAGGCAGGTGGGGTAACGTGAAGCCGTACGGGGGACTGGGGCAGTTTGAAGGGGTCGGTGGCATCAATAACGCCTGGTTCTGCAGTCTGATCTCTCCTTTGGAGGTGACAACCCATATCGCTGCGATGAAAAGCCGTACCGCGTCTGGACCCGACAGGATCACGAGAGGGGTGTTGATGTTATGGGATCCCACGGGGTGCAAGTTGGCCGGAACGTTCTCTACATGGTTGGTCTTGGGTACCCTGCCTGAAGCCTTTAAGAAGTGCAGAACGACACTAATACCAAAGACCGTGGACACGGCGCGGCATAAGGACGTCAATCAGTGGCGCCCCATCACTATCGGGTCCGTGGTCTTGCGGCTCTTCTCGCGGATATTAACGCACAGGATGACGATGGCGTGTCCTGTGCACCCGCGCCAAAGGGGATTCATATCGTCCCCAGGCTGCTCAGAGAACCTCATGATGCTGGAGGGTGTCATGAAGCTGAGTATGACAGAAAGGCGCGCCTTGACGGTAGTGTTTGTCGACTTTGCGAAGGCGTTCGACACCGTCTCACATGATCATATCCTCGATGCTCTAAGGCAGAAAGGGCTGGACCAACACATGCTGGGGCTGATAGCAAGCTCATATGAACGATGCTCGACCAAGGTGGCATGCTCTGCAGGCGAAACGAAGAGTATTGTCATGAAGGTAGGAGTGAAGCAGGGGGATCCCATGTCCCCTCTTCTCTTCAACCTAGCTCTGGATCCGTTGCTCCAGAAACTCGAACGCGAGGGCCGGGGGTTTGCCATCAGTGGCAAATCTTTAACGGCGATGGCTTTTGCGGATGACTTGGTGATGTTGAGCGACTCGTGGGACGGCATGTCCCGGAATATAGCGATCCTTGAGACCTTCTGCCAGCTTACTGGGATGAGCGTCCAGCCCAGCAAGTGCCACGGGTTCCTTCTGGACACCGCGGGTAAGACCCGCAGGGTGAATAACTGCAGTGCTTGGAATATAAACGATAAGCCCATCCACATGATTGACGTGGATGAGACAGTTCAGTACCTGGGTATCTCCGTGAACCCTGTGGTCGGATTTTCTCCGGGAAAGTTGTCGATGAAGATCCAGGCTTGGATCGCCGCCATCGGCAAGACACCCTTAGACCCGGCGGATAAGGTGTCCTTATTAAGGGACTATGCTATACCGCGGCTAACTTACATTGCCGATCACTGCTTACTGTCGACTGGGGCCCTGACAGAAATGGATAGACACATTAAACGGGCAGTAAAGAGATGGCTCCATCTGCCGACTTGCACAGCAGACGGATTACTGTACTCGAGACAGTCCAGTGGTGGACTGGCGATCCCGAAGCTTGCAATGACTGTGCCATCCGTACAGGCACGAAGGATCCACGGGCTGTTTCAGTCTCCCGATGAAATGGTCCGCTGGGTGGCTCATAGAACGATAAAACATGAATCATTTAAGAGAATTTGGCTGAGAGCTGGAGGGACACTGGAGGAACTTCCCGAGCTAGGCAGCACCGCCACGGAGGGTGCAAGTCAGAGACCGAGGCCAGTGGGGCGCTTAATTCCTTCCAGCTCGCTGACGCCTAAGATGCGTCCAGTCCCGTGCGACTGGCGACAAGTCGAGTTCGACAGGTGGGCCCGCCTGGGGTCTCAAGGGAAAGGCGTGCGGGAATTCGAAAATGACAAGATCAGCAATTGCTGGCTCGGCAGCCCAGCTAACGTAAGGTTCCGGTCAGGTCAGTACATCGCGGCCTTGCAACTGAGAGCTAACGTATACCCAACCCGAGAGCTCTGTAGTCGGGGGAGGGCGTCCTCCTCCAGCCCATTCTGCCGTTACTGCCAGGAATCCCCTGAGACTTGCTCGCACATCCTTGGGGCGTGTACTCAGGTTCGGAAGGTTCGAATACGAAGGCACCACAAGGTGTGCGGGATCGTCGTAAAGGAGGCCGAGCGTGTAGGCTGGAGAGTAATCAGAGAGAAGCGTTGGACAACGCTTGACGGGAGAATCCTCGCACCCGACTTTGTTTGCTTCAAGGCCGACTCCGCGCTCATTGTCGATATTACGATCCGATACGAATACGATGACGGTTCCCTGCGGAGAGGGAGGATCGAAAAGGAACTAAAGTATCAACCTCTTATCTCATTGTTTGAACAAGAATTCCCCCGTTTAAAGAAAGTCAGAGTTGTTGGCTTCCCGATAGGAGCCAGGGGCAAATGGCCGCCAGAGAACGAGAAGTTTCTTAAAGAGCTAGGCCTGAGCAAAGCCCGATGCCGCAGCTTTGCTAAACTCCTGAGCAGGAGGACCATGCTATACTCGCTCGATATCATGACGGCCTTCATGCGAGGGAGTGAGTAACGAACGATTACTCTGACACAGAGGGCCCTGGAGTGACAGCCTCGGTCCAAGCCGGCACGTAATGACTCTAAGAACAAGGCGAGAGACAACGCACTCTCAGCACCGCAAGCATCTACCTCTGGCTGGAGCGTGGTCCGTAGGGCGCCGTCTGCGGGCCCGTGACCCGTCACAGAGAACCTCCCCATATACCGTCTGATGCCAACCACCTGCAGCGAAACCTTGTTAAACCCCACTTCGGCCGCGCACTCTCAGTGGAAAGATGCAACGGCATCCAGAGCTCCCTTCTGGCGAACAACAACGACAGCTTAACGAAGACCAACCGGAGCCAAGCAGAGGGCGCGGACCGCGTTTGGATCTCGCAGGCATCCGTGCCTTCGTCCTCCGCAAATAGATCAACACCCGTAGTCTAAGGTCTGAGAGGGCGCTCATTCTACGTTCGGACACCCCCAAGATAGTCGTCGAACGTAGGCCCGTCAATTAGATCTGCGGTGTGTGTCCGCGGCGATGCCCTAGGCCAACATCGTGGC
>JAFEUB010001676.1:15000-27500 GCA_024529925.1 Ophthalmolycus amberensis
GTCAGTACCAGGACCCCGAAAAAAAAAAGTTAAAGTCGGAAAACACTTAGAAAAAAAACCAGAAAGTTGATTTCATCCAGGCTCTGTCTGTGGTGAATGAGTCCGGTCCTGAGGCTCTGGCGCGGGCCAGAGATGGTGCGTGACTCCCCCTGGATCTCTGGTAGTCTGGGTCAGTACCAGGACCACGAAAAAAAAAAGTTAAAGTCCCCCTGGAGCTCTGGTAGTCTGTGTCAGTACCAGGACCCCGAAAAAAAAAAGTTAAAGTTGGAAAACACTTAGAAAAAAAACCAGAAAGTTGATTTCATCCAGGGTCTGTCTGTGGTGAATGAGTCCGGTCTTGAGGCTCTGGCACGGGCCAGAGATGGTGCGTGACTCCCCCTGGATCTCTGGTAGTCTGGGTCAGTACCAGGACCACGAAAAAAAAAAGTTAAAGTCCCCCTGGACCTATGGTAGTCTGTGTCAGTACCAGGACCCTGAAAAAAAAAAGTTAAAGTCCCCCTGGACCTCTGGTAGTCTGTGTCAGTACCAGGACCCCGAAAAAAAAAGTTAAAGTTGGAAAACACTTAGAAAAAAAACCAGAAAGTTGATTTCATCCAGGCTCTGTCTGTGGTGAATGAGTCCGATTCTAAGGCTCCTTCGGCGGATGAGTTTGCAGCAAACAACCGCTGTCTCCACCCTGGAGCTCGGTCGCCCTCCTGTGGACATATATGTGTATTGCAGGACCAAACAATACTTAGAAAAAAAACCAGAAAGTTGATTTCATCCAGGCTCTGTCTGTGGTGAATGAGTCCGGCTTTGGGTCTCTGGCGCGGGCCAGAGATGGTGCATGACTCCCCCTGGATCTCTGGTAGTCTGTGTCAGTACCAGGACCCCGAAAAAAAAAAGTTAAAGTCGGAAAACACTTAGAAAAAAAACCAGAAAGTTGATTTCATCCAGGGTCTGTCTGTGGTGAATGAGTCCGGTTTTGGGGCTCTGGCTCGGGCCAGAGATGGTGCGTGACTCCCCCTGGATCTCTGGTAGTCTGGGTCAGTACCAGGACCACGAAAAAAAAAAGTTAAAGTCCCCCTGGAGCTCTGGTAGTCTGGGTCAGTACCAGGACCCCGAAAAAAAAAAGTTAAAGTCCCCCTGGATGTCTGGTAGTCTGGGACAGTACCAGGACCACGAAAAAAAAAAGTTAAAGTCCGAAAACACTTAGAAATAGATTGGAAAACTTGATTTCATCCAGGCTCTGTCTGTGGTGAATGAGGCCGGTGTTGAGGCTCTGGCGCGGGCCAGAGATGGTGCGTGACTCCCCCTGGATCTCTGGTAGTCTGGGACAGTACCAGGACCCCGAAAAAAAAAAGTTAAAGTTGGAAAACACTTAGAAAAAAAACGAGAACGTTGATTTCATCCAGGGTCTGTCTGTGGAGAATGAGTCCGGTTTTGGGGCTCTGGCTTGGGCCAGAGATGGTGCGTGACTCCCCCTGGATCTCTGGTAGTCTGGGTCAGTACCAGGACCACGAAAAAAAAAAGTTAAAGTCCCCCTGGATGTCTGGTAGTCTGTGTCAGTACCAGGACCACGAAAAAAAAAGTTAAAGTCCCCCTGGATGTCTGGTAGTCTGGGACAGTACCAGGACCCCGAAAAAAAAAAGTTAAAGTCCCCCTGGATGTCTGGTAGTCTGTGTCAGTACCAGGACCACGAAAAAAAAAGTTAAAGTCCCCCTGGATGTCTGGTAGTCTGGGACAGTACCAGGACCCCGAAAAAAAAAAGTTAAAGTCCCCCTGGATGTCTGGTAGTCTGGGACAGTACCAGGACCACGAAAGCGCTGAAGCTGTCAGCGCTTCGCCACTCCCCCGATTTTGACCATTTACATAGGGGGTCACCAAGGCACCTCGAGCAGCACGAAGCGCTGAAGCTGTCAGCGCTTCGCCACTCCCCCGATTTTGACCATTTACATAGGGGGTCACCAAGGCACCTCGAGCAGCACGAAGCGCTGAAGCTGTCAGCGCTTCGCCACTCCCCCGATTTTGACCATTTACATAGGGGGTCACCAAGGCACCTCGAGCAGCACGAAGCGCTGAAGCTGTCAGCGCTTCGCCACTCCCCCGATTTTGACCATTTACATAGGGGGTAACCAAGGCACCTCGAGCAGCACGAAGCGCTGAAGCTGTCAGCGCTTCGCCACTCCCCCGATTTTGACCATTTACATAGGGGGTAACCAAGGCACCTCGAGCAGCACGAAGCGCTGAAGCTGTCAGCGCTTCGCCACTCCCCCGATTTTGACCATTTACATAGGGGGTCACCAAGGCACCTCGAGCAGCACGAAGCGCTGAAGCTGTCAGCGCTTCGCCACTCCCCCGATTTTGACCATTTACATAGGGGGTAACCAAGGCACCTCGAGCAGCACGAAGCGCTGAAGCTGTCAGCGCTTCGCCACTCCCCCGATTTTGACCATTTACATAGGGGGTCACCAAGGCACCTCGAGCAGCACGAAGCGCTGAAGCTGTCAGCGCTTCGCCACTCCCCCGATTTTGACCATTTACATAGGGGGTAACCAAGGCACCTCGAGCAGCACGAAGCGCTGAAGCTGTCAGCGCTTCGCCACTCCCCCGATTTTGACCATTTACATAGGGGGTCACCAAGGCACCTCGAGCAGCACGAAGCGCTGAAGCTGTCAGCGCTTCGCCACTCCCCCGATTTTGACCATTTACATAGGGGGTAACCAAGGCACCTCGAGCAGCACGAAGCGCTGAAGCTGTCAGCGCTTCGCCACTCCCCCGATTTTGACCATTTACATAGGGGGTCACCAAGGCACCTCGAGCAGCACGAAGCGCTGAAGCTGTCAGCGCTTCGCCACTCCCCCGATTTTGACCATTTACATAGGGGGTAACCAAGGCACCTCGAGCAGCACGAAGCGCTGAAGCTGTCAGCGCTTCGCCACTCCCCCGATTTTGACCATTTACATAGGGGGTCACCAAGGCACCTCGAGCAGCAGCAAGCGCTGACAGGACCAGCGCTTCACGCTATGAAAATGCAGTTGTAATACCAGAACCCCGAAAATGAAAAGTTAAAGTTGGACTCCCAGAACCACGAAAAGAAAAGTTAAAGTTGGAAAATACTTAGAAAAATAACGATATAAAATGAAGTTGTAATACCAGAACCCCGAAACCAAATTTGGACTACCAGAACCATGAAACCAGATTTGGAATACCAGAACCACGAAACTCTGGGGGCGCTGACGGAGGGTTTTAACCCAGGGAGGGGGCTTAAGTTTCGGGGCCCGGGACCTCGTGGTGCACGGGGTTAGAGGGGTATGTTGCGGAGGTGTCTCTGCGGGGTTTTGGTGCATGGTGGGCGGGTGTGGAAGAGTGTTGAGGGGGGGGGGGTGTGTGTGAGGTATTTTCAGCCTGCTTTAGGCCCAGATGTTGGGGGGAGATGCAGGGTGGTGCAGGGTGGTGCAGGCTGGTCCAGGGAGGCGGTCTGGAGGTCCTTTACCCAGGAATGAAGCCTCTTTCCTGGGGTAACACGTTTTTGGTGTTATTACCCCTTTACGACCTGTTTTTCAGCCTGCTTTAAGCCCACATATTGGGGGGATAGGCAGGGTGGTCCAGGGTGGTCCAGGGAGGCGTTGTGGCTGTCCTTTACCCAGGAATGAAGCCTCTTTCCTGGGGTAACACGTTTTTGGTGTTATCACCCCTTTACGACCTGTTTTTCAGCCTGCTTTAAGCCCACATATTGGGGGGATAGGCAGGGTGGTCCAGGGTGGTCCAGGGAGGCGTTGTGGCTGTCCTTTACCCAGGAATGAAGCCTCTTTCCTGGGGTAACACGTTTTTGGTGTTATCACCCCTTTACGACCTGTTTTTCAGCCTGCTTTAAGCCCACATATTGGGGGGATAGGCAGGGTGGTCCAGGGTGGTCCAGGGAGGCGTTGTGGCTGTCCTTTACCCAGGAATGAAGCCTCTTTCCTGGGGTAACACGTTTTTGGTGTTATCACCCCTTTACGACCTGTTTTTCAGCCTGCTTTAAGCCCACATATTGGGGGGATAGGCAGGGTGGTCCAGGGTGGTCCAGGGAGGCGTTGTGGCTGTCCTTTACCCAGGAATGAAGCCTCTTTCCTGGGGTAACACGTTTTTGGTGTTATCACCCCTTTACGACCTGTTTTTCAGCCTGCTTTAAGCCCACATCTTGGGGGGAGATGCAGGAGGGTGCAGGCTGGTCCAGGGAGGCGGTCTGGAGGTCCTTTACCCAGGAATGAAGCCTCTTTCCTGGGGTAACACGTTTTTGGTGTTATTACCCCTTTATTACCTGATTTTCAGCCTGCTTTAAGCCCACATATTGGGGTGAGAAGCAGGGTGGTCCAGGGTGGTCCAGGGAGGCGTTGTGGATGTCCTTTACCCAGGAATGAAGCCTCTTTCGTGGGGTAACATGCACTTGAAGTGGATGTAATGAGATGCAAATGATATGTGTATTTGTTACTTTAGCCTCTGTGGAGGTATTTCTCTGGGTTTTTCTTACTTTTCCTGGCTGCTTTAAGTGCATACACTGCGGGTAGGTGCAGGGTGGTCCAGGCTGGTCCAGGGAGGTGTTCTGGAGGTAATTTACCCAGGAATGAAGCCTCTTTCATGGGGTACCATGTTCTGGGTGTCATTACCTGTTTTTCAGCCTGCTTTAAGCCCACATCTTGGGGGGAGATGAGCTGCAGGAGGGTGCAGGCTGGTCCAGGGAGGTGTTCTGGAGGTAATTTACCCAGGAATGAAGCCTCTTTCATGGGGTACCATGTTCTGGGTGTCATTACCTGTTTTTCAGCCTGTTTTAAGCCCACATCTTGTGGGGAGATGAGCTGCAGGAGGGTGCAGAGTGTTCCAGGGAGGCATGCTGGAGGTAATTTACCCAGGAATGAAGCCTCTTTCCTGGGGTAACATGTTCTGGGTGTTACTACCTGTTTTTCAGCCTGCTTTAAGCCCACATCTTGTGGGGAGATGAGCTGCAGGAGGGTGCAGAGTGTTCCAGGGAGGCATGCTGGAGGTAATTTACCCAGGAATGAAGCCTCTTTCCTGGGGTAACATGTTCTGGGTGTTACTACCTGTTTTTCAGCCTGCTTTAAGCCCACATCTTGTGGGGAGATGAGCTGCAGGAGGGTGCAGAGTGTTCCAGGGAGGCATGCTGGAGGTAATTTACCCAGGAATGAAGCCTCTTCCGTGGGGTACCATGTTCTGGATGTTATTACCTGTTTTTCAGCCTGCTTTAAGCCCACATCTTGGGGGGAGATGAGCTGCAGGAGGGTGCAGAGTGTTCCAGGGAGGCATGCTGGAGGTAATTTACCCAGGAATGAAGCCTCTTCCGTGGGGTACCATGTTCTGGATGTTATTACCTGTTTTTCAGCCTGCTTTAAGCCCACATCTTGTGGGGAGATGAGCTGCAGGAGGGTGCAGAGTGTTCCAGGGAGGCATGCTGGAGGTAATTTACCCAGGAATGAAGCCTCTTCCGTGGGGTAACATGTTCTGGGTGTTATTACCTGTTTTTCAGCCTGTTTTAAGCCCACATCTTGGGGGGAGATGAGCTGCAGGAGGGTGCAGGCTGGTCCAGGCAGGCGTTCTGGAGGTAATTTACCCAGGAATGAAGCCTCTTTCCTGGGGTAACATGTTCTGGGTGTTACTACCTCAATATCACTTGCTTTTCAGCCTGTTTTAAGCCCACATCTTGGGGGGAGATGAGCTGCAGGAGGGTGCAGGCTGGTCCAGGGAGGCGGTCTGGAGGTCCTTTACCCAGGAATGAAGCCTCTTTCCTGGGGTCACATGTTCTGGGTGTTACTACCTGTTTTTCAGCCTGCTTTAAGCCCAC
Source organism: Ophthalmolycus amberensis (assembly GCA_024529925.1). Lineage (NCBI taxonomy): Eukaryota > Metazoa > Chordata > Actinopteri > Perciformes > Zoarcidae > Ophthalmolycus > Ophthalmolycus amberensis. Next base: position 20,822 of record JAFEUB010001676.1, read on the forward strand.
ATCTTGGGGGGAGATGAGCTGCAGGAGGGTGCAGAGTGTTCCAGGGAGGCATGCTGGAGGTAATTTACCCAGGAATGAAGCCTCTTCCGTGGGGTACCATGTTCTGGGTGTCATTACCTGTTTTTCAGCCTGTTTTAAGCCCACATCTTGGGGGGAGATGAGCTGCAGGAGGGTGCAGGCTGGTCCAGGGAGGCATGCTGGAGGTAATTTACCCAGGAATGAAGCCTCTTCCGTGGGGTAACATGTTCTGGGTGTTATTACCTGTTTTTCAGCCTGTTTTAAGCCCACATCTTGGGGGGAGATGAGCTGCAGGAGGGTGCAGAGTGTTCCAGGGAGGCGGTCTGGAGGTAATTTACCCAGGAATGAAGCCTCTTTCCTGGGGTAACATGTTCTGGGTGTTATTACCTGTTTTTCAGCCTGCTTTAAGCCCACATATTGTGGGGAGATGCAGGGTGGTCCAGGGTGCTCCAGGGAGGCGGTCTGGAGGTAATTTACCCAGGAATGAAGCCTCTTTCCTGGGGTAACACGTTTTTGGTGTTATTACCCCTTTACGACCTGTTTTTCAGCCTGCTTTAAGCCCACATCTTGGGGGGAGATGAGCTGCAGGAGGGTGCAGAGTGTTCCAGGGAGGCATGCTGGAGGTAATTTACCCAGGAATGAAGCCTCTTCCGTGGGGTACCATGTTCTGGGTGTCATTACCTGTTTTTCAGCCTGTTTTAAGCCCACATCTTGGGGGGAGATGAGCTGCAGGAGGGTGCAGGCTGGTCCAGGGAGGCATGCTGGAGGTAATTTACCCAGGAATGAAGCCTCTTCCGTGGGGTACCATGTTCTGGATGTTATTACCTGTTTTTCAGCCTGCTTTAAGCCCACATATTGTGGGGAGATGCAGGGTGGTTCAGGGTGCTCCAGGGAGGCGGTCTGGAGGTAATTTACCCAGGAATGAAGCCTCTTTCCTGGGGTAACATGTTCTGGGTGTTATTACCTGTTTTTCAGCCTGCTTTAAGCCCACATCTTGTGGGGAGATGCAGGGTGGTCCAGGGTGCTCCAGGGAGGCGGTCTGGAGGTAATTTACCCAGGAATGAAGCCTCTTTCCTGGGGTAACATGTTCTGGGTGGTATTACCCCTTTTTACCTGCTTTTCAGCTGCTTTAAGTGCATACACTGAGGGTAGGTGCAGGGAGGTGTTGTGCAGGTACTTTGCCCAGGAAAGGTGCCCCTTGTCTGGGTAACATGTACTAACCCTATGGCTTACGGCCATACCTCTCTGATGCGCCCGATCTCGTCTGATCTCGGAAGCTAAGCACAGCCGGGCCTGGTTAGTACTTGAATGGGAGACTGCCTGGGAATACCAGGTGCTGTAAGTTTTGGCTTACAGGCAGCGATGCTTCATGGAAGTGTCTCATCCGCTCCAAGGAGACTGTAAATCGGATTGACATTGGCCTGTTGACGCCGGGATAGAGTCCCAGAAAAATGAAGTTAAAGTTGCAAAATACTTAGAAAAATAACACCAGAGACTTGAGTTCATCCAGGCTCTGTCTGTGGTGTGAATCAGGCCGCTTTGGGGGCTCTGGCTCGGGCCAGAGACTCCCCCTGGATCTCTGGTAGTCTGTGGCAGTACCAGGACCAGGAAAAACAAAGTTAAAGTTGGAAAACACTTAGAAAAATAACGCTATGCAAATCCAGTTGCACTCCCAGAACCACGAATCGAGGGTGCACACGCGGACTTTGACCCCGTCCAACTTCGGCTGTGGGTGTCTGTTTATTTGTCTGGTAATTTCTATGGTTAGCCCAGGTCGAGGCCGACAGATGGAGGGGCTTGTCCCGTCTGTGCGTTCTATTTCCGGGGAGATGTGGCCCCCGGAAAACCCCTCCAAACCCGGAAATGCAGGCCCTTGGACTCCCAGATCCGGGAAAGTTAAGTTGTAAAATACGGATGAAATAACCATCCAAAAATGAAGTTGTACCACCAGAACCACCATGAAGATGTGGACTACCAGAAGCACCGAAAGAAGTAAGTGAAAGTTGTAAAATACTTCGAAAAATAGCGCTATGAAAATATCGACAACCACGAGCCTCAAACGGCAGAGTATCGAGGGTGCACACGCCGACTTTGAAGGCGTCTAACTTCGGCTGTGGGGCTCGCTTTATTTGTCTGACAATTTATCCAGTGAGAGCACGTCAAGGCTGACAATTCGGCGTGGTGGTCCCGTCTGTGCGTTATTTTTCCGGGGAGATGTGGCCCCGTAAAACCCCGACATCCCGGCCCTTTGCCGACCTCGTGAGGCCGAACGCAGGCTCGCATCTCCGATCAACCTGGACGTGCGTGTAGAGGGCGATGAGACCTACAATTCGGCGTGACGGGCGAGGCTGTGCGTGCTTGTTTCGCGGAGATAGCGCGTGTGGGAATACCAGATCCCCAAAAAAAAAAAGTCAGAGTGTCGCCACGGAGGGGCTTCCTGCGCTTCGCCACTCCCCCGATTTTGGCCATTTACATAGGGGGTCACCAAGCCACCTCGAGCAGCAGCTAGCGCTGAAGCTGTCAGCGCTTCGCCACTCCCCCGATTTTGACCATTTACATAGGTGGTCACCAAGCCACCTCGAGCAGCAGCTAGCGCTGAAGCTGTCAGCGCTTCGCCACTCCCCCGATTTTGACCATTTACATAGGTGGTCACCAAGCCACCTCGAGCAGCAGCTAGCGCTGAAGCTGTCAGCGCTTCGCCACTCCCCCGATTTTTACCATTTACATAGGTGGTCACCAAGCCACCTCGAGCAGCAGCTAGCGCTGAAGCTGTCAGCGCTTCGCCACTCCCCCGATTTTGACCATTTACATAGGTGGTCACCAAGCCACCTCGAGCAGCAGCTAGCGCTGAAGCTGTCAGCGCTTCGCCACTCCCCCGATTTTGACCATTTACATAGGTGGTCACCAAGCCACCTCGAGCAGCAGCTAGCGCTGAAGCTGTCAGCGCTTCGCCACTCCCCCGATTTTGACCATTTACATAGGGGGTCACCAAGCCACCTCAGAGCACCAAGCGCTGACAGGATCAGGGCTTCACCCAAAAATTGCCCCCCCCTCCCGATTTTGGCCATTTACATAGGGGGTAACCAAGCCACCTTGCGCACGATTACAGAAACCCAGTTTTTAAAAAAATTAGCAAAATCCTATCACCGTGAAAATTCATGGGGGTCTAAGGACGCTATACATGGGTTCAAAAAGTGTCATTTCGGCCTCTTTAAGCTGGAGCTTCGCTTGAGGGCAGCGATGCTTCATGGAAGTCCCGGGTCCGCCTCAAGGAGGCTCTAAATCGGATTGACAAGTGTCATGTTGGCCTCTTCAAGCTGGAGCTTCGCTTGAGGGCAGCGATGCTTCATGGAAGTCCCGGGTCCGCCTCAAGGAGGCTCAAAATCGGATTGACAAGTGTCATGTTGGCCTCTTCAAGCTGGAGCTTCGCTTGAGGGCAGCGTTGCTTCATGGAGGTCCCTCATCCGTTCCAGGGGTGCTCAAAATCGGATTGACAGGTGTCATTTTGGGCTGTTTAAGCTGGAGCTTTGCTTGAGGGCAGCGACACTTCATGGAGGTCCCTCATCCGCTCCAGGGGTGCTCAAAATCGGATTGACATGTGTCATTTTGGGCTGTTTAAGCTGGAGCTTTGCTTGATGGCAGCGACACTTCATGGAGGTCCCTCATCCGCTCCAGGGGTGCTCAAAATCGGATTGACAGGTGTCATTTTGGGCTGTTTAAGCTGGAGCTTTGCTTGAGGGCAGCGACACTTCATGGAGGTCCCTCATCCGTTCCAGGGGTGCTCAAAATCGGATTGACAGGTGCCATTTTGGCCTGTTTAAGCCGGTTCTTCGCTTGAGGGCAGCGTTGCTTCATGGAGGTCCCTCATCCGCTCCAGGGATGCTCAAAATCGGATTGACAGTTGTCATTTTGGGCTGTTTAAGCTGGAGCTTTGCTTGAGGGCAGCGACACTTCATGGAGGTCCCTCATCCGTTCCAGGGATGCTCAAAATCGGATTGACAGGTGTCATTTTGGGCTGTTTAAGCTGGAGCTTTGCTTGAGGGCAGCGACACTTCATGGAGGTCCCTCATCCGTTCCAGGGGTGCTCAAAATCGGATTGACAGGTGCCATTTTGGCCTGTTTAAGCCGGTTCTTCGCTTGAGGGCAGCGTTGCTTCATGGAGGTCCCTCATCCGCTCCAGGGGTGCTCAAAATCGGATTGACAGGTGCCATTTTGGCCTGTTTAAGCCGGTTCTTCGCTTGAGGGCAGCGTTGCTTCATGGAGGTCCCTCATCCGCTCCAGGGATGCTCAAAATCGGATTGACAGGTGTCATTTTGGGCTGTTTAAGCTGGAGCTTCGCTTGAGGGCAGCGTTGCTTCATGGAGGTCCCTCATCCGCTCCAGGGGTGCTCAAAATCGGATTGACATGTGTCATTTTGGGCTGTTTAAGCTGGAGCTTTGCTTGAGGGCAGCGACACTTCATGGAGGTCCCTCATCCGCTCCAGGGGTGCTCAAAATCGGATTGACATGTGTCATTTTGGGCTGTTTAAGCTGGAGCTTTGCTTGAGGGCAGCGACACTTCATGGAGGTCCCTCATCCGCTCCAGGGGTGCTCAAAATCGGATTGACATGTGTCATTTTGGGCTGTTTAAGCTGGAGCTTTGCTTGAGGGCAGCGACACTTCATGGAGGTCCCTCATCCGTTCCAGGGATGCTCAAAATCGGATTGACAGGTGTCATTTTGGGCTGTTTAAGCTGGAGCTTTGCTTGAGGGCAGCGACACTTCATGGAGGTCCCTCATCCGCTCCAGGGGTGCTCAAAATCGGATTGACAGGTGCCATTTTGGGCTGTTTAAGCTGGTTCTACGCTTGAGGGCAGCGAGACTTCATGGAAGTCCCTCATCCGCTCCAAGGATGCTCAAAATCGGATTGACAGGTGTCATTTTGGCCTCTTTAAGCTGGAGCTTTGCTTGAGGGCAGCGATGCTTCATGGACGTCCCGGGTCCGCCTCAAGGAGGCTCTAAATCGGATTGACAAGTGTCATGTTGGCCTCTTTAAGCTGGAGCTTTGCTTGAGGGCAGCGTTGCTTCATGGAGGTCCCTCATCCGTTCCAGGGATGCTCAAAATCGGATTGACAAGTGTCATGTTGGCCTGTTTAAGCTGGTTCTTCGCTTAAGGGCAGCGTTGCTTCATGGAAGTCCCGGGTCCGCCTCAAGGAGGCTCTAAATCGGATTGACAAGTGTCATGTTGGCCTCTTTAAGCTGGAGCTTTGCTTGAGGGCAGCGACACTTCATGGAGGTCCCTCATCCGTTCCAGGGATGCTCAAAATCGGATTGACAGGTGTCATTTTGGCCTCTTTAAGCTGGAGCTTTGCTTGAGGGCAGCGATGCTTCATGGAGGTCCCGGGTCCGCCTCAAGGAGGCTCTAAATCGGATTGACAAGTGTCATGTTGGCCTCTTTAAGCTGGAGCTTTGCTTGAGGGCAGCGATGCTTCATGGAGGTCCCGGGTCCGCCTCAAGGAGGCTCTAAATCGGATTGACAAGTGTCATGTTGGCCTCTTTAAGCTGGAGCTTTGCTTGAGGGCAGCGAGACTTCATGGAGGTCCCGGGTCCGCCTCAAGGAGGCTCTAAATCGGATTGACAAGTGTCATGTTGGCCTCTTTAAGCTGGAGCTTCGCTTGAGGGCAGCGATGCTTCATGGAGGTCCCGGGTCCGCCTCAAGGAGGCTCTAAATCGGATTGACAAGTGTCATGTTGGCCTCTTTAAGCTGGAGCTTCGCTTGAGGGCAGCGAGACTTCATGGAGGTCCCGGGTCCGCCTCAAGGAGGCTCTAAATCGGATTGACAAGTGTCATGTTGGCCTCTTTAAGCTGGAGCTTCGCTTGAGGGCAGCGAGACTTCATGGAGGTCCCGGGTCCGCCTCAAGGAGGCTCTTAATCGGATTGACAAGTGTCATGTTGGCCTCTTTAAGCTGGAGCTTCGCTTGAGGGCAGCGAGACTTCATGGAGGTCCCGGGTCCGCCTCAAGGAGGCTCTAAATCGGATTGACAAGTGTCATGTTGGCCTCTTTAAGCTGGAGCTTTGCTTGAGGGCAGCGTTGCTTCATGGAGGTCCCGGGTCCGCCTCAAGGAGGCTCTAAATCGGATTGACAAGTGTCATGTTGGCCTCTTTAAGCTGGAGCTTTGCTTGAGGGCAGCGATGCTTCATGGAAGTCCCTCATCCGCTCCAGGGATGCTCAAAATCGGATTGACAGTTGTCATTTTGGGCTGTTTAAGCTGGAGCTTCGCTTAAGGGCAGCGTTGCTTCATGGAGGTCCCTCATCCGCTCCAAGGATGCTCAAAATCGGATTGACAGGTGCCATTTTGGCCTGTTAACGCCTGGATAGTGGGACTACCAAAACCTCGAAAATCCTCTTGTGAAAACAACAGAGTATTGCCACGCAGAAGGTTCAGCGCTTCGCCACTCCCCCGATTTTGGCCATTTACATAGGGGGTCACCAAGGCACCTCCTCGAGCACCAAGCGCTGACAGGACCAGCGCTTCACCCCCCTCTCCCGATTTTGGCCATTTTCATAGGTGGTAACCAAGGCACCTCGAGCAGCACGAAGCGCTGAACCCGTCAGCGCTTCGCCACTCCCCCGATTTTGGCCATTTACATAGGGGGTCACCAAGGGACCTCCTCGATCACCAA
>JAFEUB010001676.1:37500-47500 GCA_024529925.1 Ophthalmolycus amberensis
TGGGGACCTTAGCTTGCAGCTACGAGGCCCATATTATAGGTGTGTAATGGTGACGAGCCCCTCTTTGAAGGAGAAAAGGAATCAAATCTCTACTTTGAATTAAAGTGGACATTTTGAGAGAAAAGACTGTTGAAGGCCATGTCGGAACATAAGTGTCATCTGGGTAGAGACATCCATAGTTCACTATGGGAAAAGTGTTTGGAGTGTCCCATTGAGTTTCATACCATTTAACGATGGGGCAAAGATGGAATGACTGTGAAAATTTCAGGGTCCTAGCCCATTGTTTTCTGGGGTAATTAGCCCAAATAAATTTAAAATGAAGAAAAATGCCATATATTACTACGGGAAAAGTGTACCGAATTTCCCATTGATTTTCATACCACGTGGTTTGTGGCCAAGGGTCGACTGACTGTGAAATTTTCAGCATGCTAGCCCATTGCTTTCTAGGGGTATTAACTGAACGTCTATTTAAGCCAAATAAATGCAAAATGCCATGAATCACTATGGGAAAACTGTACAGAATTTCCCGTTGATATTCACACCATTTAATCTTGGGGCAGAGGTTGACTTAATGTGAAAATTTCAGCCTCCTAGCCCATTGTTTTCTAGGTGTCTTTAGGCAGAATTAAGTCAAAAGGCCGTAATTTCTACGTGTACGGAGTTTACCATAGCAGAAAGTGTACTATCGCAGAAAGTGTATGGACTTTCCCCTTGATTTTCATACCACATGGTCTTTGGCCAAAGGTCGACTGACTGTTAAACTTTCAGGGTCCTAGCCCATTGCTTTCTATGGGAATTTGGGCCGAGTTCGGTGAGAAATCCATAATTCACTATGGGAAAAGTGTTTGGAATTTCCCCTTGATTTTCATACCACATGGTCATTGGCCAAAGGTCGACTGACTGTTAAACTTTCAGGGTCCTAGCCCATTGCTTTCTATGGGTATTTGGGCCGAGTTCGGTGAGAAATCCATAATTCACTATGGGAAAAGTGTTTGGAATTTCCCCTTGATTTTCATACCACATGGTCATCGGCCAAAGGTCGACTGACCGTTCAATTTTCAGGGTCCTAGCCCATTGCTTTCTATGGGAATTTGGGCTGAGTTCGGTGAGAAATCCATAGTTCACCCATCTCACCCAGTTCACCCAGTTCACCCATCTCACCCAGTTCACCCAGTTCACCCAGTTCACCCAGTTCACCCAGTTCATAATCTCCCATCAAATTCAACCATGTTGTGAGAAGTTATGACGAGTTGAAGGATGGGCCGTTTGGGTAATCACTTTCCATTCATTTTATCCTTCAAAATGCCCAATTCAAATGTAGGCCAACTGGCCCTCTTCCCGCGCAGGCATGCTAAGTGCTAGGGAGTCCCATCCAACTTGAATGTGCCTCATTGGGGCCTGTCTACAACATATTAAAAAAGCAGGGCTCTGACATCTTCAGAAGTAAAAGATGGTCTGATCTCATCAAGAGTACGACAGGGTGTACAGCTTAGGGACGTGTACCCCATGCTGAAGTCTGAGTTTGACACAGGCAAAAATCAGTTCTAGATAATCTAGAGGGATTTTTTTCAGGTGGTCTTATTGTAGGCCTTGTCCCCAATGTGTGTGCACAATCTGGGGGTTCTAGGACCCATATTTGAGAAATTATGGCCATTCTTGCATATGCCAAAAAATAAGTGAATCAGGCCCCAATTAAGCCCAATTAAGCCCTTTGTGGCTGTTTTTGGGGACCTTAACTTGCAGCTATGAGGCCCAGATTATAGGTGTGTAATGGTGACGAGCCCCTCTTTGAAGCAGAAAAGGATTTAAAACCCTACCCCTTTTTAAAGTACAAAAAGTTTGAGAAAAGACTGGTAAAATCTGGATTTTGAACACTTTTTAATATTGGTCAATTTTCAAACACTTCTAAATGGCCTTCTTTGATGAAATTCAGATATGATGGACGAAACAGGACCCTCTTCAAGGTTCAATTGGATTCAAGTCGTTAGCATGCTGCTACCGGAAGTTAGCTTTCCCAAGGGTCTACAGATATCTCGCTTTAGATCCTGCATCACCTTATCACAGGCGACTGATTTATGCAAAAATCAGGCAGTTTCAACCTTTTACTACGATTTAATGGCCCGTTTCTCACTTGCCAAAACAGGCCAAAAGATGAGGTCATATGCCTGAATTTTGACCTTTGGGGCTGTGTTTGAAGACCTTAACTTGCAGCTACGACCACTAAATTTGGGGGAATTCATATTCACAAGCCCATCTTTAAAGAGGAAAAGGAATCAAATCTCTACTTTGAATTAAAGTGTACATTTTGAGAGAAAAGACTGTTGAAGGCCATATCATCCTTATGACTCAGAAAGGGACATTTCACCTACAATTGACTGGGGTCTCGTTTAGTCCAAAAATCCCAACCCGATCGGCCCTTCTGTTCCCAGTCCTCCCAAACAATATCTACAGTAGGCTCTGGGCTAGGAGGTTGAAACTTATGAGGGGGCACACCTGGGAACAGCCAAACAGGTGTGCAAAGTTTCAACCAAATCGGATGACTTTGATTTTTGGGCAAATTCAATGACATTGCCTCACTTTGCCTGAGATACCAAAATTTCACAATTTGAGGGGCTAGCCCCACCAAACTTGGTGTGTGTGTTCATATGAAGCCACAGACTGTGTGTACCAAATTTGGTGGCTGTAGCACATTTAGATAAAATTGCACCATATATGGTGAAGAAAAAGGGCCGTTCCGACTACATATGATGGGGCTCTCATGTAGGCCGCATGTCCCACAAATCCAAGCCCAAATGGCATAAAGTGTCCCTACAGGCTTTGGGGAACCCCGGGACGATTAGTGCCATTCGGGTTGGGATTTTTGGCATAAACGGGAGCCCCATCAAATGTAGTCGGAATGACACTTTTCCAGTTATAAGGGTATTTGTCTTTGTAAAAGGGCCGTTCCGACTACATTTGATGGGGCTCTCATGTAGGCCGCATGTCCCACAAATCCAAGCCCGAATGGCATAAAGTGTCCCTACAGGCTTTGGGGAACCCCGGGACAATTAGTGCCATTCGGGTTGGGATTTTTGGCATAAACGGGAGCCCCATCAAATGTAGTCGGAATGACACTTTTCCAGTTATAAGGGTATTTGTCTTTGTAAAAGGGCCGTTCCGACTACATTTGATGGGGCTCTCATGTAGGCCGCATGTCCCACAAATCCAAGCCCGAATGGCATAAAGTGTCCCTACAGGCTTTGGGGAACCCCGGGACAATTAGTGCCACTTGGGTTGGGATTTTTGGCATAAACGGGAGCCCCATCAAATGTAGTCGGAATGACACTTTTCCAGTTATAAGGGTATTTGTCTTTGTAAAAGGGCCGTTCCGACTACATTTGATGGGGCTCTCATGTAGGCCGCATGTCCCACAATTAGTGCCATTTGGGAGCTTATCCTTATGTCTCAGAAAGGGACATTTCACCTACAATTGACTGGGGTCTCGTTTAGTCCAAAAATCCCAACCCGATCGGCCCTTCTGTTCCCAGTCCTCCCAAACAATATCTACAGTAGGCTCTGGGCTAGGAGGTTGAAACTTATGAGGGGGCACACCTGGGAACAGCCAAACAGGTGTGCAAAGTTTCAACCAAATCGGATGACTTTGATTTTTGGGCAAATTCAATGACATTGCCTCACTTTGCCTGAGATACCAAAATTTCACAATTTGAGGGGCTAGCCCCACCAAACTTGGTGTGTGTGTTCATATGAAGACACAGACTGTGTGTACCAAATTTGGTGGCTGTAGCACATTTAGATAAAATTGCACCATATATGGTGAAGAAAAAGGGCCGTTCCGACTACATATGATGGGGCTCTCATGTAGGCCGCATGTCCCACAAATCCAAGCCCAAATGGCATAAAGTGTCCCTACAGGCTTTGGGGAACCCCGGGACGATTAGTGCCATTCGGGTTGGGATTTTTGGCATAAACGGGAGCCCCATCAAATGTAGTCGGAATGACACTTTTCCAGTTATAAGGGTATTTGTCTTTGTAAAAGGGCCGTTCCGACTACATTTGATGGGGCTCTCATGTAGGCCGCATGTCCCACAAATCCAAGCCCGAATGGCATAAAGTGTCCCTACAGGCTTTGGGGAACCCCGGGACAATTAGTGCCATTCGGGTTGGGATTTTTGGCATAAACGGGAGCCCCATCAAATGTAGTCGGAATGACACTTTTCCAGTTATAAGGGTATTTGTCTTTGTAAAAGGGCCGTTCCGACTACATTTGATGGGGCTCTCATGTAGGCCGCATGTCCCACAAATCCAAGCCCGAATGGCATAAAGTGTCCCTACAGGCTTTGGGGAACCCCGGGACAATTAGTGCCACTTGGGTTGGGATTTTTGGCATAAACGGGAGCCCCATCAAATGTAGTCGGAATGACACTTTTCCAGTTATAAGGGTATTTGTCTTTGTAAAAGGGCCGTTCCGACTACATTTGATGGGGCTCTCATGTAGGCCGCATGTCCCACAATTAGTGCCATTTGGGAGCTTATCCTTATGTCTCAGAAAGGGACATTTCACCTACAATTGACTGGGGTCTCGTTTAGTCCAAAAATCCCAACCCGATCGGCCCTTCTGTTCCCAGTCCTCCCAAACAATATCTACAGTAGGCTCTGGGCTAGGAGGTTGAAACTTATGAGGGGGCACACCTGGGAACAGCCAAACAGGTGTGCAAAGTTTCAACCAAATCGGATGACTTTGATTTTTGGGCAAATTCAATGACATTGCCTCACTTTGCCTGAGATACCAAAATTTCACAATTTGAGGGGCTAGCCCCACCAAACTTGGTGTGTGTGTTCATATGAAGCCGCAGACTGTGTGTACCAAATTTGGTGGCTGTAGCACATTTAGATAAAATTGCACCATATATGGTGAAGAAAAAGGGCCGTTCCGACTACATTTGATAGGGCTCTCATGTAGGCCACAAGTCCCACAAATCCAAACCCGAATGGCATAAAGTGTCCCTACAGGCTTTGGGGAACCCCGGGACGATTAGTGCCATTCGGGTTAGGATTTTTGGCATAAACGGGAGCCCTATCAAATGTAGTCGGAATGACACTTTTCCAGTTATAAGGGTATATGTCTTTGTAAAAGGGCCGTTCCGACTACATTTGATGGGGCTCTCATGTAGGCCGCATGTCCCACAAATCCAAGCCCAAATGGCATAAAGTGTCCCTACAGGCTTTGGGGAACCCCGGGACGATTAGTGCCATTCGGGTTGGGATTTTTGGCATAAACGGGAGCCCCATCAAATGTAGTCGGAATGACACTTTTCCAGTTATAAGGGTATTTGTCTTTGTAAAAGGGCCGTTCCGACTACATTTGATGGGGCTCTCATGTAGGCCGCATGTCCCACAAATCCAAGCCCGAATGGCATAAAGTGTCCCTACAGGCTTTGGGGAACCCCGGGACAATTAGTGCCATTCGGGTTGGGATTTTTGGCATAAACGGGAGCCCCATCAAATGTAGTCGGAATGACACTTTTCCAGTTATAAGGGTATTTGTCTTTGTAAAAGGGCCGTTCCGACTACATTTGATGGGGCTCTCATGTAGGCCGCATGTCCCACAAATCCAAGCCCGAATGGCATAAAGTGTCCCTACAGGCTTTGGGGAACCCCGGGACAATTAGTGCCACTTGGGTTGGGATTTTTGGCATAAACGGGAGCCCCATCAAATGTAGTCGGAATGACACTTTTCCAGTTATAAGGGTATTTGTCTTTGTAAAAGGGCCGTTCCGACTACATTTGATGGGGCTCTCATGTAGGCCGCATGTCCCACAATTAGTGCCATTTGGGAGCTTATCCTTATGTCTCAGAAAGGGACATTTCACCTACAATTGACTGGGGTCTCGTTTAGTCCAAAAATCCCAACCCGATCGGCCCTTCTGTTCCCAGTCCTCCCAAACAATATCTACAGTAGGCTCTGGGCTAGGAGGTTGAAACTTATGAGGGGGCACACCTGGGAACAGCCAAACAGGTGTGCAAAGTTTCAACCAAATCGGATGACTTTGATTTTTGGGCAAATTCAATGACATTGCCTCACTTTGCCTGAGATACCAAAATTTCACAATTTGAGGGGCTAGCCCCACCAAACTTGGTGTGTGTGTTCATATGAAGCCGCAGACTGTGTGTACCAAATTTGGTGGCTGTAGCACATTTAGATAAAATTGCACCATATATGGTGAAGAAAAAGGGCCGTTCCGACTACATTTGATAGGGCTCTCATGTAGGCCACAAGTCCCACAAATCCAAACCCGAATGGCATAAAGTGTCCCTACAGGCTTTGGGGAACCCCGGGACGATTAGTGCCATTCGGGTTAGGATTTTTGGCATAAACGGGAGCCCTATCAAATGTAGTCGGAATGACACTTTTCCAGTTATAAGGGTATATGTCTTTGTAAAAGGGCCGTTCCGACTACATTTGATGGGGCTCTCATGTAGGCCGCATGTCCCACAAATCCAAGCCCGAATGGCATAAAGTGTCCCTACAGGCTTTGGGGAACCCCGGGACGATTAGTGCCATTCGGGTTGGGATTTTTGGCATAAACGGGAGCCCTATCAAATGTAGTCGGAATGACACTTTTCCAGTTATAAGGGTATATGTCTTTGTAAAAGGGCCGTTCCGACTACATTTGATGGGGCTCTCATGTAGGCCGCATGTCCCACAAATCCAAGCCCGAATGGCATAAAGTGTCCCTACAGGCTTTGGGGAACCCCGGGACGATTAGTGCCATTCGGGTTGGGATTTTTGGCATAAACGGGAGCCCTATCAAATGTAGTCGGAATGACACTTTTCCAGTTATAAGGGTATATGTCTTTGTAAAAGGGCCGTTCCGACTACATTTGATGGGGCTCTCATGTAGGCCGCATGTCCCACAAATCCAAGCCCGAATGGCAGAAAGTGTCCCTACAGGCTTTGGGGAACCCCGGGACGATTAGTGCCATTCGGGTTGGGATTTTTGGCATAAACGGGAGCCCCATCAAATGTAGTCGGAATGACACTTTTCCAGTTATAAGGGTATTTGTCTTTGTAAAAGGGCCGTTCCGACTACATTTGATGGGGCTCTCATGTAGGCCGCATGTCCCACAATTAGTGCCATTTGGGAGCTTATCCTTATGTCTCAGAAAGGGACATTTCACCTACAATTGACTGGGGTCTCGTTTAGTCCAAAAATCCCAACCCGATCGGCCCTTCTGTTCCCAGTCCTCCCAAACAATATCTATTGTAGGCTCTGGGCTAGGAGGTTGAAACTTATGAGGGGGCATAGCTGGGAACAGCCAAACAGGTGTGCAAAGTTTCAAGCAAATCGGATGACTTTGATTTTTTATAGAAAATCGGGAGAGTGGCGAAGCGCTGACGGGTTCAGCGCTTCACACTCTGACTTTTTTTGAATTTTTTTTGCCTCTTCGCGATATCTCCGCGAAACAAGCACGCACAGCCTCGCGCGTTACACCGAATTGTAGGTCTCATTGCCCTCTACACGCCCGTGCAGGTTGATCGGAGATGCGAGCCTGCGTTCGTCCGTACGAGGTCGGCAAAGGGCCGGAATTTCGGGGTTTTACGGGGCCAGATCTCCCCGAAAATAGAACGCACAGACGGGACAAGCATGTCCAATTGTCGGCCTTGACCTGGGCTAACGGAAGAAATTGACAGACAAATAAACCGATATCCACAGCCGAAGTTAGACGTGTTCAAAGTCGGCGTGTGCACCCTCCATACTAAATGGCCAAAATCGGGAGAGTGGCGAAGCGCTGACGGGTTCAGCGCTTCGTGCTGCTCGAGTTGGCGACACTCTGACTTTTTGTTTGTTTTTTGCCTCTTCGCGATATCTCCGCGAAACAAGCACGCACAGCCTCGCCCGTCACACCTACTTGTAGGTCTCATTGCCCTCTACAAGCCCGTGGAGGTTGATCAGAGATGCGAGCCTGCGTTCGGCCGTACGAGGTCGGCAAAGGGCCGGAATTTCGGGGTTTTACGGGGCCAGATCTCCCCGGAAATAGAACGCACAGACGGGACAAGCATGTCCAATTGTCGGCCTTGACCTGGGCTAACGGAAGAAATTGACAGACAAATAAACCGACATCCACAGCCGAAGTTAGACGTGTTCAAAGTCGGCGTGTGCACCCTCCATACTAAATGGCCAAAATCGGGAGAGTGGCGAAGCGCTGACGGGTTCAGCGCTTCGTGCTGCTCGAGGTGGCGACACTCTGACTTTTTGTTTGTTTTTTGCCTCTTCGCGATATCTCCGCGAAACAAGCACGCACAGCCTCGCCCGTCACACCTACTTGTAGGTCTCATTGCCCTCTACACGCCCGTGGAGGTTGATCGGAGATGCGAGCCTGCGTTCGGCCGTACGAGGTCGGCAAAGGGCCGGAATTTCGGGGTTTTACGGGGCCAGATCTCCCCGGAAATAGAACGCACAGACGGGACAAGCATGTCCAATTGTCGGCCTTGACCTGGGCTAACGGAAGAAATTGACAGACAAATAAACCGACATCCACAGCCGAAGTTAGACGTGTTCAAAGTCGGCGTGTGCACCCTCCATACTAAATGGCCAAAATCGGGAGAGTGGCGAAGCGCTGACGGGTTCAGCGCTTCGTGCTGCTCGAGGTGGCGACACTCTGACTTTTTGTTTGTTTTTTGCTTCTTCGCGATATCTCCGCGAAACAAGCACGCACAGCCTCGCCCGTCACACCTACTTGTAGGTCTCATTGCCCTCTACACGCCCATGGAGGTTGATCGGAGATGCGAGCCTGCGTTCGACCGTACGAGGTCGGCAAAGGGCCGGAATTTCGGGGTTTTACGGGGCCATATCTCCCCGGAAATAGAACGCACAGACGGGACAAGCATGTCCAATTGTCGGCCTTGACGTGCTCTCACTGGAGAAATTGTCAGAGAAATAAACCGAGCCCCACAGCCGAAGTTGGACGTGGTCAAACTCGGCGTATGCACCCTCGATACTCTGACGTTTGAGGTTCGTGGTTCTGGTATTACACCTGGATTTTCATAGCGTTATTTTTCCAAGTATTTTACAACTTTCACTTATTTCTTTCGGTGCTTCTGGTAGTCCACATCTTCATGGTGGTTCTGGTGGTACAACTTCATTTTTGGATGGCTATTTTCTAAGTATTTTACAACTTAACTTTCGCGGATCTGGGAGTCCAACGGCCCGAATTTCTGGGTTTCGAGGGGTTTTACGGGGCCACATCTACCCCGAAATAGAACGCACAGACGGGACAAGCCCGTCCAATTGTCGGCCTTGACCTGGGCTAACGGAAGAAATTGACAGACAAATAAACCGACACCCACAGCCGAAGTTAGACGTGTTCAAAGTCGGCGTGTGCGCCCTGCATACTCTGGATGTTCGGGTTTCGAGGGGCCAGATCTCCCCGAAAACCCCGGGACAATTAGTGCCACTTGGGTTGGGATTTTTGGCATAAACGAGAGCCCCATCAAATGTAGTTGGAATGACACTTTTCCAGTTATAAGGGTATTTGTCTTTGTAAAAGGGCCGTTCCGACTACATTTGATGGGGCTCTCATGTAGGCCGCATGTCCCACAAATCCAAGCCCGAATGGCATAAAGTGTCCCTACAGGCTTTGGGGAACCCCGGGACGATTAGTGCCATTCGGGTTGGGAATTTTGGCATAAACGAGAGCCCCATCAAATGTAGTTGGAATGACACTTTTCCAGTTATAAGGGTATTTGTCTTTGTAAAAGGGCCGTTCCGACTACATTTGATGGGGCTCTCATGTAGGCCACAAGTCCCACAAATCCAAACCCGAATGGCATAAAGTGTCCCTACAGGCTTTGGGGAACCCCGGGACGATTAGTGCCATTCGGGTTGGGATTTTTGGCATAAACGGGAGCCCCATCAAATGTAGTTGGAATGACACTTTTCCAGTTATAAGGGTATATGTCTTTGTAAAAGGGCCGTTCCGACTACATTTGATGGGGCTC
>JAFEUB010001676.1:55000-70000 GCA_024529925.1 Ophthalmolycus amberensis
GTCCGGTCTTGAGGCTCTGGCACGGGCCAGAGATGGTGCGTGACTCCCCCTGGATCTCTGGTAGTCTGGGTCAGTACCAGGACCACGAAAAAAAAAAGTTAAAGTCCCCCTGGACCTATGGTAGTCTGTGTCAGTACCAGGACCCTGAAAAAAAAAAGTTAAAGTCCCCCTGGACCTCTGGTAGTCTGTGTCAGTACCAGGACCCCGAAAAAAAAAGTTAAAGTTGGAAAACACTTAGAAAAAAAACCAGAAAGTTGATTTCATCCAGGCTCTGTCTGTGGTGAATGAGTCCGATTCTAAGGCTCCTTCGGCGGATGAGTTTGCAGCAAACAACCGCTGTCTCCACCCTGGAGCTCGGTCGCCCTCCTGTGGACATATATGTGTATTGCAGGACCAAACAATACTTAGAAAAAAAACCAGAAAGTTGATTTCATCCAGGCTCTGTCTGTGGTGAATGAGTCCGGCTTTGGGTCTCTGGCGCGGGCCAGAGATGGTGCATGACTCCCCCTGGATCTCTGGTAGTCTGTGTCAGTACCAGGACCCCGAAAAAAAAAAGTTAAAGTCGGAAAACACTTAGAAAAAAAACCAGAAAGTTGATTTCATCCAGGGTCTGTCTGTGGTGAATGAGTCCGGTTTTGGGGCTCTGGCTCGGGCCAGAGATGGTGCGTGACTCCCCCTGGATCTCTGGTAGTCTGGGTCAGTACCAGGACCACGAAAAAAAAAAGTTAAAGTCCCCCTGGAGCTCTGGTAGTCTGGGTCAGTACCAGGACCCCGAAAAAAAAAAGTTAAAGTCCCCCTGGATGTCTGGTAGTCTGGGACAGTACCAGGACCACGAAAAAAAAAAGTTAAAGTCCGAAAACACTTAGAAATAGATTGGAAAACTTGATTTCATCCAGGCTCTGTCTGTGGTGAATGAGGCCGGTGTTGAGGCTCTGGCGCGGGCCAGAGATGGTGCGTGACTCCCCCTGGATCTCTGGTAGTCTGGGACAGTACCAGGACCCCGAAAAAAAAAAGTTAAAGTTGGAAAACACTTAGAAAAAAAACGAGAACGTTGATTTCATCCAGGGTCTGTCTGTGGAGAATGAGTCCGGTTTTGGGGCTCTGGCTTGGGCCAGAGATGGTGCGTGACTCCCCCTGGATCTCTGGTAGTCTGGGTCAGTACCAGGACCACGAAAAAAAAAAGTTAAAGTCCCCCTGGAGCTCTGGTAGTCTGTGTCAGTACCAGGACCACGAAAAAAAAAAGTTAAAGTCCCCCTGGACCTATGGTAGTCTGTGTCAGTACCAGGACCCCAAAAAAAAAAAGTTAAAGTTGGAAAACACTTAGAAAAAAAACCAGAAAGTTGATTTCATCCAGGGTCTGTCTGTGGTGAATGAGTCCGGTCTTGAGGCTCTGGCGCGGGCCAGAGATGGTGCGTGACTCCCCCTGGATCTCTGGTAGTCTGGGTCAGTACCAGGACCCCGAAAAAAAAAAGTTAATGTCGGAAAACACTTAGAAAAAAAACCAGAAAGTTGATTTCATCCAGGGTCTGTCTGTGGTGAATGAGTCCGGTTTTGGGGCTCTGGCTCGGGCCAGAGATGGTGCGTGACTCCCCCTGGATCTCTGGTAGTCTGGGTCAGTACCAGGACCACGAAAAAAAAAAGTTAAAGTCCCCCTGGACCTATGGTAGTCTGTGTCAGTACCAGGACCCTGAAAAAAAAAAGTTAAAGTCCCCCTGGACCTCTGGTAGTCTGTGTCAGTACCAGGACCCCGAAAAAAAAAAGTTAAAGTTGGAAAACACTTAGAAAAAAAACCAGAAAGTTGATTTCATCCAGGCTCTGTCTGTGGTGAATGAGTCCGATTCTAAGGCTCCTTCGGCGGATGAGTTTGCAGCAAACAACCGCTGTCTCCACCCTGGAGCTCGGTCGCCCTCCTGTGGACATATATGTGTATTGCAGGACCAAACAATACTTAGAAAAAAACCCAGAAAGTTGATTTCATCCAGGCTCTGTCTGTGGTGAATGAGTCCGGTTTTGGGTCTCTGGCGCGGGCCAGAGATGGTGCATGACTCCCCCTGGATCTCTGGTAGTCTGTGTCAGTACCAGGACCCCGAAAAAAAAAAGTTAAAGTCGGAAAACACTTAGAAAAAAAACCAGAAAGTTGATTTCATCCAGGGTCTGTCTGTGGTGAATGAGTCCGGTCTTGAGGCTCTGGCGCGGGCCAGAGATGGTGCGTGACTCCCCCTGGATCTCTGGTAGTCTGGGTCAGTACCAGGACCACGAAAAAAAAAAGTTAAAGTCCCCCTGGACCTATGGTAGTCTGTGTCAGTACCAGGACCCTGAAAAAAAAAAGTTAAAGTCCCCCTGGACCTCTGGTAGTCTGGGTCAGTACCAGGACCCCGAAAAAAAAAAGTTAAAGTCGGAAAACACTTAGAAATAGATTGGAAAACTTGATTTCATCCAGGCTCTGTCTGTGGTGAATGAGGCCGGTGTTGAGGCTCTGGCGCGGGCCAGAGATGGTGCGTGACTCCCCCTGGATCTCTGGTAGTCTGGGACAGTACCAGGACCCCGAAAAAAAAAAGTTAAAGTTGGAAAACACTTAGAAAAAAAACCAGAAAGTTGATTTCATCCAGGCTCTGTCTGTGGTGAATGAGTCCGAATTTGAGGCTCTTTCAGCGGATGAGTTTGCAGCAAACAACCGCTGTCTCCACCCTGGAGCTCGCTCGCCCTCCTGTGGACATATATGTGTATTGCAGGACCAAAAAATACTTAGAAAAATAACCAGAGACTTGATTTCATCCAGGGTCTGTCTGTGGTGAATGAGGCCGGTTTTGGTGGTCTGGCTCGGGCCAGAGATGGTGCGTGACTCCCCCTGGATCTCTGGTAGTCTGGGACAGTACCAGGACCCCGAAAAAAAAAAGTTAAAGTTGGAAAACACTTAGAAAAAAAACGAGAACGTTGATTTCATCCAGGGTCTGTCTGTGGTGAATGAGTCCGGTTTTGGGGCTCTGGCTTGGGCCAGAGATGGTGCGTGACTCCCCCTGGATGTCTGGTAGTCTGGGACAGTACCAGGACCCCGAAAAAAAAAAGTTAAAGTCCCCCTGGATGTCTGGTAGTCTGGGACAGTACCAGGACCACGAAAAAAAAAGTTAAAGTCCCCCTGGATGTCTGGTAGTCTGGGACAGTACCAGGACCCCGAAAAAAAAAAGTTAAAGTCCCCCTGGATGTCTGGTAGTCTGGGACAGTACCAGGACCCCGAAAAAAAAAAGTTAAAGTCCCCCTGGATGTCTGGTAGTCTGGGACAGTACCAGGACCACGAAAAAAAAAGTTAAAGTCCCCCTGGATGTCTGGTAGTCTGGGACAGTACCAGGACCCCGAAAAAAAAAAGTTAAAGTCCCCCTGGATGTCTGGTAGTCTGGGACAGTACCAGGACCCCGAAAAAAAAAAGTTAAAGTCCCCCTGGATGTCTGGTAGTCTGGGACAGTACCAGGACCCCGAAAAAAAAAAGTTAAAGTCCCCCTGGATGTCTGGTAGTCTGGGACAGTACCAGGACCACGAAAAAAAAAGTTAAAGTCCCCCTGGATGTCTGGTAGTCTGGGACAGTACCAGGACCACGAAAGCGCTGAAGCTGTCAGCGCTTCGCCACTCCCCCGATTTTGACCATTTACATAGGGGGTAACCAAGGCACCTCGAGCAGCACGAAGCGCTGAAGCTGTCAGCGCTTCGCCACTCCCCCGATTTTGACCATTTACATAGGGGGTAACCAAGGCACCTCGAGCAGCACGAAGCGCTGAAGCTGTCAGCGCTTCGCCACTCCCCCGATTTTGACCATTTACATAGGGGGTCACCAAGGCACCTCGAGCAGCACGAAGCGCTGAAGCTGTCAGCGCTTCGCCACTCCCCCGATTTTGACCATTTACATAGGGGGTAACCAAGGCACCTCGAGCAGCACGAAGCGCTGAAGCTGTCAGCGCTTCGCCACTCCCCCGATTTTGACCATTTACATAGGGGGTCACCAAGGCACCTCGAGCAGCAGCAAGCGCTGACAGGACCAGCGCTTCACGCTATGAAAATGCAGTTGTAATACCAGAACCCCGAAAATGAAAAGTTAAAGTTGGACTCCCAGAACCACGAAAAGAAAAGTTAAAGTTGGAAAATACTTAGAAAAATAACGATATAAAATGAAGTTGTAATACCAGAACCCCGAAACCAAATTTGGACTACCAGAACCATGAAACCAGATTTGGAATACCAGAACCACGAAACTCTGGGGGCGCTGACGGAGGGTTTTAACCCAGGGAGGGGGCTTAAGTTTCGGGGCCCGGGACCTCGTGGTGCACGGGGTTAGAGGGGTATGTTGCGGAGGTGTCTCTGCGGGGTTTTGGTGCATGGTGGGCGGGTGTGGAAGAGTGTTGAGGGGGGGGGGGTGTGTGTGAGGTATTTTCAGCCTGCTTTAGGCCCAGATGTTGGGGGGAGATGCAGGGTGGTGCAGGGTGGTGCAGGCTGGTCCAGGGAGGCGGTCTGGAGGTCCTTTACCCAGGAATGAAGCCTCTTTCCTGGGGTAACACGTTTTTGGTGTTATTACCCCTTTACGACCTGTTTTTCAGCCTGCTTTAAGCCCACATATTGGGGGGATAGGCAGGGTGGTCCAGGGTGGTCCAGGGAGGCGTTGTGGCTGTCCTTTACCCAGGAATGAAGCCTCTTTCCTGGGGTAACACGTTTTTGGTGTTATCACCCCTTTACGACCTGTTTTTCAGCCTGCTTTAAGCCCACATATTGGGGGGATAGGCAGGGTGGTCCAGGGTGGTCCAGGGAGGCGTTGTGGCTGTCCTTTACCCAGGAATGAAGCCTCTTTCCTGGGGTAACACGTTTTTGGTGTTATCACCCCTTTACGACCTGTTTTTCAGCCTGCTTTAAGCCCACATATTGGGGGGATAGGCAGGGTGGTCCAGGGTGGTCCAGGGAGGCGTTGTGGCTGTCCTTTACCCAGGAATGAAGCCTCTTTCCTGGGGTAACACGTTTTTGGTGTTATCACCCCTTTACGACCTGTTTTTCAGCCTGCTTTAAGCCCACATATTGGGGGGATAGGCAGGGTGGTCCAGGGTGGTCCAGGGAGGCGTTGTGGCTGTCCTTTACCCAGGAATGAAGCCTCTTTCCTGGGGTAACACGTTTTTGGTGTTATCACCCCTTTACGACCTGTTTTTCAGCCTGCTTTAAGCCCACATCTTGGGGGGAGATGCAGGAGGGTGCAGGCTGGTCCAGGGAGGCGGTCTGGAGGTCCTTTACCCAGGAATGAAGCCTCTTTCCTGGGGTAACACGTTTTTGGTGTTATTACCCCTTTATTACCTGATTTTCAGCCTGCTTTAAGCCCACATATTGGGGTGAGAAGCAGGGTGGTCCAGGGTGGTCCAGGGAGGCGTTGTGGATGTCCTTTACCCAGGAATGAAGCCTCTTTCGTGGGGTAACATGCACTTGAAGTGGATGTAATGAGATGCAAATGATATGTGTATTTGTTACTTTAGCCTCTGTGGAGGTATTTCTCTGGGTTTTTCTTACTTTTCCTGGCTGCTTTAAGTGCATACACTGCGGGTAGGTGCAGGGTGGTCCAGGCTGGTCCAGGGAGGTGTTCTGGAGGTAATTTACCCAGGAATGAAGCCTCTTTCATGGGGTACCATGTTCTGGGTGTCATTACCTGTTTTTCAGCCTGCTTTAAGCCCACATCTTGGGGGGAGATGAGCTGCAGGAGGGTGCAGGCTGGTCCAGGGAGGTGTTCTGGAGGTAATTTACCCAGGAATGAAGCCTCTTTCATGGGGTACCATGTTCTGGGTGTCATTACCTGTTTTTCAGCCTGTTTTAAGCCCACATCTTGTGGGGAGATGAGCTGCAGGAGGGTGCAGAGTGTTCCAGGGAGGCATGCTGGAGGTAATTTACCCAGGAATGAAGCCTCTTTCCTGGGGTAACATGTTCTGGGTGTTACTACCTGTTTTTCAGCCTGCTTTAAGCCCACATCTTGTGGGGAGATGAGCTGCAGGAGGGTGCAGAGTGTTCCAGGGAGGCATGCTGGAGGTAATTTACCCAGGAATGAAGCCTCTTTCCTGGGGTAACATGTTCTGGGTGTTACTACCTGTTTTTCAGCCTGCTTTAAGCCCACATCTTGTGGGGAGATGAGCTGCAGGAGGGTGCAGAGTGTTCCAGGGAGGCATGCTGGAGGTAATTTACCCAGGAATGAAGCCTCTTCCGTGGGGTACCATGTTCTGGATGTTATTACCTGTTTTTCAGCCTGCTTTAAGCCCACATCTTGGGGGGAGATGAGCTGCAGGAGGGTGCAGAGTGTTCCAGGGAGGCATGCTGGAGGTAATTTACCCAGGAATGAAGCCTCTTCCGTGGGGTACCATGTTCTGGATGTTATTACCTGTTTTTCAGCCTGCTTTAAGCCCACATCTTGTGGGGAGATGAGCTGCAGGAGGGTGCAGAGTGTTCCAGGGAGGCATGCTGGAGGTAATTTACCCAGGAATGAAGCCTCTTCCGTGGGGTAACATGTTCTGGGTGTTATTACCTGTTTTTCAGCCTGTTTTAAGCCCACATCTTGGGGGGAGATGAGCTGCAGGAGGGTGCAGGCTGGTCCAGGCAGGCGTTCTGGAGGTAATTTACCCAGGAATGAAGCCTCTTTCCTGGGGTAACATGTTCTGGGTGTTACTACCTCAATATCACTTGCTTTTCAGCCTGTTTTAAGCCCACATCTTGGGGGGAGATGAGCTGCAGGAGGGTGCAGGCTGGTCCAGGGAGGCGGTCTGGAGGTCCTTTACCCAGGAATGAAGCCTCTTTCCTGGGGTCACATGTTCTGGGTGTTACTACCTGTTTTTCAGCCTGCTTTAAGCCCACATCTTGGGGGGAGATGAGCTGCAGGAGGGTGCAGAGTGTTCCAGGGAGGCATGCTGGAGGTAATTTACCCAGGAATGAAGCCTCTTCCGTGGGGTACCATGTTCTGGGTGTCATTACCTGTTTTTCAGCCTGTTTTAAGCCCACATCTTGGGGGGAGATGAGCTGCAGGAGGGTGCAGGCTGGTCCAGGGAGGCATGCTGGAGGTAATTTACCCAGGAATGAAGCCTCTTCCGTGGGGTAACATGTTCTGGGTGTTATTACCTGTTTTTCAGCCTGTTTTAAGCCCACATCTTGGGGGGAGATGAGCTGCAGGAGGGTGCAGAGTGTTCCAGGGAGGCGGTCTGGAGGTAATTTACCCAGGAATGAAGCCTCTTTCCTGGGGTAACATGTTCTGGGTGTTATTACCTGTTTTTCAGCCTGCTTTAAGCCCACATATTGTGGGGAGATGCAGGGTGGTCCAGGGTGCTCCAGGGAGGCGGTCTGGAGGTAATTTACCCAGGAATGAAGCCTCTTTCCTGGGGTAACACGTTTTTGGTGTTATTACCCCTTTACGACCTGTTTTTCAGCCTGCTTTAAGCCCACATCTTGGGGGGAGATGAGCTGCAGGAGGGTGCAGAGTGTTCCAGGGAGGCATGCTGGAGGTAATTTACCCAGGAATGAAGCCTCTTCCGTGGGGTACCATGTTCTGGGTGTCATTACCTGTTTTTCAGCCTGTTTTAAGCCCACATCTTGGGGGGAGATGAGCTGCAGGAGGGTGCAGGCTGGTCCAGGGAGGCATGCTGGAGGTAATTTACCCAGGAATGAAGCCTCTTCCGTGGGGTACCATGTTCTGGATGTTATTACCTGTTTTTCAGCCTGCTTTAAGCCCACATATTGTGGGGAGATGCAGGGTGGTTCAGGGTGCTCCAGGGAGGCGGTCTGGAGGTAATTTACCCAGGAATGAAGCCTCTTTCCTGGGGTAACATGTTCTGGGTGTTATTACCTGTTTTTCAGCCTGCTTTAAGCCCACATCTTGTGGGGAGATGCAGGGTGGTCCAGGGTGCTCCAGGGAGGCGGTCTGGAGGTAATTTACCCAGGAATGAAGCCTCTTTCCTGGGGTAACATGTTCTGGGTGGTATTACCCCTTTTTACCTGCTTTTCAGCTGCTTTAAGTGCATACACTGAGGGTAGGTGCAGGGAGGTGTTGTGCAGGTACTTTGCCCAGGAAAGGTGCCCCTTGTCTGGGTAACATGTACTAACCCTATGGCTTACGGCCATACCTCTCTGATGCGCCCGATCTCGTCTGATCTCGGAAGCTAAGCACAGCCGGGCCTGGTTAGTACTTGAATGGGAGACTGCCTGGGAATACCAGGTGCTGTAAGTTTTGGCTTACAGGCAGCGATGCTTCATGGAAGTGTCTCATCCGCTCCAAGGAGACTGTAAATCGGATTGACATTGGCCTGTTGACGCCGGGATAGAGTCCCAGAAAAATGAAGTTAAAGTTGCAAAATACTTAGAAAAATAACACCAGAGACTTGAGTTCATCCAGGCTCTGTCTGTGGTGTGAATCAGGCCGCTTTGGGGGCTCTGGCTCGGGCCAGAGACTCCCCCTGGATCTCTGGTAGTCTGTGGCAGTACCAGGACCAGGAAAAACAAAGTTAAAGTTGGAAAACACTTAGAAAAATAACGCTATGCAAATCCAGTTGCACTCCCAGAACCACGAATCGAGGGTGCACACGCGGACTTTGACCCCGTCCAACTTCGGCTGTGGGTGTCTGTTTATTTGTCTGGTAATTTCTATGGTTAGCCCAGGTCGAGGCCGACAGATGGAGGGGCTTGTCCCGTCTGTGCGTTCTATTTCCGGGGAGATGTGGCCCCCGGAAAACCCCTCCAAACCCGGAAATGCAGGCCCTTGGACTCCCAGATCCGGGAAAGTTAAGTTGTAAAATACGGATGAAATAACCATCCAAAAATGAAGTTGTACCACCAGAACCACCATGAAGATGTGGACTACCAGAAGCACCGAAAGAAGTAAGTGAAAGTTGTAAAATACTTCGAAAAATAGCGCTATGAAAATATCGACAACCACGAGCCTC
Source organism: Ophthalmolycus amberensis (assembly GCA_024529925.1). Taxonomy (NCBI): domain Eukaryota; kingdom Metazoa; phylum Chordata; class Actinopteri; order Perciformes; family Zoarcidae; genus Ophthalmolycus; species Ophthalmolycus amberensis. The sequence continues at coordinate 63,934 of JAFEUB010001676.1, forward strand.
AAACGGCAGAGTATCGAGGGTGCACACGCCGACTTTGAAGGCGTCTAACTTCGGCTGTGGGGCTCGCTTTATTTGTCTGACAATTTATCCAGTGAGAGCACGTCAAGGCTGACAATTCGGCGTGGTGGTCCCGTCTGTGCGTTATTTTTCCGGGGAGATGTGGCCCCGTAAAACCCCGACATCCCGGCCCTTTGCCGACCTCGTGAGGCCGAACGCAGGCTCGCATCTCCGATCAACCTGGACGTGCGTGTAGAGGGCGATGAGACCTACAATTCGGCGTGACGGGCGAGGCTGTGCGTGCTTGTTTCGCGGAGATAGCGCGTGTGGGAATACCAGATCCCCAAAAAAAAAAAGTCAGAGTGTCGCCACGGAGGGGCTTCCTGCGCTTCGCCACTCCCCCGATTTTGGCCATTTACATAGGGGGTCACCAAGCCACCTCGAGCAGCAGCTAGCGCTGAAGCTGTCAGCGCTTCGCCACTCCCCCGATTTTGACCATTTACATAGGTGGTCACCAAGCCACCTCGAGCAGCAGCTAGCGCTGAAGCTGTCAGCGCTTCGCCACTCCCCCGATTTTGACCATTTACATAGGTGGTCACCAAGCCACCTCGAGCAGCAGCTAGCGCTGAAGCTGTCAGCGCTTCGCCACTCCCCCGATTTTTACCATTTACATAGGTGGTCACCAAGCCACCTCGAGCAGCAGCTAGCGCTGAAGCTGTCAGCGCTTCGCCACTCCCCCGATTTTGACCATTTACATAGGTGGTCACCAAGCCACCTCGAGCAGCAGCTAGCGCTGAAGCTGTCAGCGCTTCGCCACTCCCCCGATTTTGACCATTTACATAGGTGGTCACCAAGCCACCTCGAGCAGCAGCTAGCGCTGAAGCTGTCAGCGCTTCGCCACTCCCCCGATTTTGACCATTTACATAGGGGGTCACCAAGCCACCTCAGAGCACCAAGCGCTGACAGGATCAGGGCTTCACCCAAAAATTGCCCCCCCCTCCCGATTTTGGCCATTTACATAGGGGGTAACCAAGCCACCTTGCGCACGATTACAGAAACCCAGTTTTTAAAAAAATTAGCAAAATCCTATCACCGTGAAAATTCATGGGGGTCTAAGGACGCTATACATGGGTTCAAAAAGTGTCATTTCGGCCTCTTTAAGCTGGAGCTTCGCTTGAGGGCAGCGATGCTTCATGGAAGTCCCGGGTCCGCCTCAAGGAGGCTCTAAATCGGATTGACAAGTGTCATGTTGGCCTCTTCAAGCTGGAGCTTCGCTTGAGGGCAGCGATGCTTCATGGAAGTCCCGGGTCCGCCTCAAGGAGGCTCAAAATCGGATTGACAAGTGTCATGTTGGCCTCTTCAAGCTGGAGCTTCGCTTGAGGGCAGCGTTGCTTCATGGAGGTCCCTCATCCGTTCCAGGGGTGCTCAAAATCGGATTGACAGGTGTCATTTTGGGCTGTTTAAGCTGGAGCTTTGCTTGAGGGCAGCGACACTTCATGGAGGTCCCTCATCCGCTCCAGGGGTGCTCAAAATCGGATTGACATGTGTCATTTTGGGCTGTTTAAGCTGGAGCTTTGCTTGATGGCAGCGACACTTCATGGAGGTCCCTCATCCGCTCCAGGGGTGCTCAAAATCGGATTGACAGGTGTCATTTTGGGCTGTTTAAGCTGGAGCTTTGCTTGAGGGCAGCGACACTTCATGGAGGTCCCTCATCCGTTCCAGGGGTGCTCAAAATCGGATTGACAGGTGCCATTTTGGCCTGTTTAAGCCGGTTCTTCGCTTGAGGGCAGCGTTGCTTCATGGAGGTCCCTCATCCGCTCCAGGGATGCTCAAAATCGGATTGACAGTTGTCATTTTGGGCTGTTTAAGCTGGAGCTTTGCTTGAGGGCAGCGACACTTCATGGAGGTCCCTCATCCGTTCCAGGGATGCTCAAAATCGGATTGACAGGTGTCATTTTGGGCTGTTTAAGCTGGAGCTTTGCTTGAGGGCAGCGACACTTCATGGAGGTCCCTCATCCGTTCCAGGGGTGCTCAAAATCGGATTGACAGGTGCCATTTTGGCCTGTTTAAGCCGGTTCTTCGCTTGAGGGCAGCGTTGCTTCATGGAGGTCCCTCATCCGCTCCAGGGGTGCTCAAAATCGGATTGACAGGTGCCATTTTGGCCTGTTTAAGCCGGTTCTTCGCTTGAGGGCAGCGTTGCTTCATGGAGGTCCCTCATCCGCTCCAGGGATGCTCAAAATCGGATTGACAGGTGTCATTTTGGGCTGTTTAAGCTGGAGCTTCGCTTGAGGGCAGCGTTGCTTCATGGAGGTCCCTCATCCGCTCCAGGGGTGCTCAAAATCGGATTGACATGTGTCATTTTGGGCTGTTTAAGCTGGAGCTTTGCTTGAGGGCAGCGACACTTCATGGAGGTCCCTCATCCGCTCCAGGGGTGCTCAAAATCGGATTGACATGTGTCATTTTGGGCTGTTTAAGCTGGAGCTTTGCTTGAGGGCAGCGACACTTCATGGAGGTCCCTCATCCGCTCCAGGGGTGCTCAAAATCGGATTGACATGTGTCATTTTGGGCTGTTTAAGCTGGAGCTTTGCTTGAGGGCAGCGACACTTCATGGAGGTCCCTCATCCGTTCCAGGGATGCTCAAAATCGGATTGACAGGTGTCATTTTGGGCTGTTTAAGCTGGAGCTTTGCTTGAGGGCAGCGACACTTCATGGAGGTCCCTCATCCGCTCCAGGGGTGCTCAAAATCGGATTGACAGGTGCCATTTTGGGCTGTTTAAGCTGGTTCTACGCTTGAGGGCAGCGAGACTTCATGGAAGTCCCTCATCCGCTCCAAGGATGCTCAAAATCGGATTGACAGGTGTCATTTTGGCCTCTTTAAGCTGGAGCTTTGCTTGAGGGCAGCGATGCTTCATGGACGTCCCGGGTCCGCCTCAAGGAGGCTCTAAATCGGATTGACAAGTGTCATGTTGGCCTCTTTAAGCTGGAGCTTTGCTTGAGGGCAGCGTTGCTTCATGGAGGTCCCTCATCCGTTCCAGGGATGCTCAAAATCGGATTGACAAGTGTCATGTTGGCCTGTTTAAGCTGGTTCTTCGCTTAAGGGCAGCGTTGCTTCATGGAAGTCCCGGGTCCGCCTCAAGGAGGCTCTAAATCGGATTGACAAGTGTCATGTTGGCCTCTTTAAGCTGGAGCTTTGCTTGAGGGCAGCGACACTTCATGGAGGTCCCTCATCCGTTCCAGGGATGCTCAAAATCGGATTGACAGGTGTCATTTTGGCCTCTTTAAGCTGGAGCTTTGCTTGAGGGCAGCGATGCTTCATGGAGGTCCCGGGTCCGCCTCAAGGAGGCTCTAAATCGGATTGACAAGTGTCATGTTGGCCTCTTTAAGCTGGAGCTTTGCTTGAGGGCAGCGATGCTTCATGGAGGTCCCGGGTCCGCCTCAAGGAGGCTCTAAATCGGATTGACAAGTGTCATGTTGGCCTCTTTAAGCTGGAGCTTTGCTTGAGGGCAGCGAGACTTCATGGAGGTCCCGGGTCCGCCTCAAGGAGGCTCTAAATCGGATTGACAAGTGTCATGTTGGCCTCTTTAAGCTGGAGCTTCGCTTGAGGGCAGCGATGCTTCATGGAGGTCCCGGGTCCGCCTCAAGGAGGCTCTAAATCGGATTGACAAGTGTCATGTTGGCCTCTTTAAGCTGGAGCTTCGCTTGAGGGCAGCGAGACTTCATGGAGGTCCCGGGTCCGCCTCAAGGAGGCTCTAAATCGGATTGACAAGTGTCATGTTGGCCTCTTTAAGCTGGAGCTTCGCTTGAGGGCAGCGAGACTTCATGGAGGTCCCGGGTCCGCCTCAAGGAGGCTCTTAATCGGATTGACAAGTGTCATGTTGGCCTCTTTAAGCTGGAGCTTCGCTTGAGGGCAGCGAGACTTCATGGAGGTCCCGGGTCCGCCTCAAGGAGGCTCTAAATCGGATTGACAAGTGTCATGTTGGCCTCTTTAAGCTGGAGCTTTGCTTGAGGGCAGCGTTGCTTCATGGAGGTCCCGGGTCCGCCTCAAGGAGGCTCTAAATCGGATTGACAAGTGTCATGTTGGCCTCTTTAAGCTGGAGCTTTGCTTGAGGGCAGCGATGCTTCATGGAAGTCCCTCATCCGCTCCAGGGATGCTCAAAATCGGATTGACAGTTGTCATTTTGGGCTGTTTAAGCTGGAGCTTCGCTTAAGGGCAGCGTTGCTTCATGGAGGTCCCTCATCCGCTCCAAGGATGCTCAAAATCGGATTGACAGGTGCCATTTTGGCCTGTTAACGCCTGGATAGTGGGACTACCAAAACCTCGAAAATCCTCTTGTGAAAACAACAGAGTATTGCCACGCAGAAGGTTCAGCGCTTCGCCACTCCCCCGATTTTGGCCATTTACATAGGGGGTCACCAAGGCACCTCCTCGAGCACCAAGCGCTGACAGGACCAGCGCTTCACCCCCCTCTCCCGATTTTGGCCATTTTCATAGGTGGTAACCAAGGCACCTCGAGCAGCACGAAGCGCTGAACCCGTCAGCGCTTCGCCACTCCCCCGATTTTGGCCATTTACATAGGGGGTCACCAAGGGACCTCCTCGATCACCAAGCGCTGACAGGACCAGCGCTTCACCCCCCTCTCCCGATTTTGGCCATTTACATAGGTGGTAACCAAGGCACCTCGAGCAGCATGAAGCGCTGAACCCGCCAGCGCTTCGCCACTCCCCCGATTTTGGCCATTTACATAGGGGGTCACCAAGGGACCTCCTCGATCACCAAGCGCTGACAGGACCAGCGCTTCACCCCCCTCTCCCGATTTTGGCCATTTACATAGGTGGTAACCAAGGCACCTCGAGCAGCATGAAGCGCTGAACCCGCCAGCGCTTCGCCACTCCCCCGATTTTGGCCATTTACATAGGGGGTCACCAAGGGACCTCCTCGATCACCAAGCGCTGACAGGACCAGCGCTTCACCCCCCTCTCCCGATTTTGGCCATTTACATAGGTGGTAACCAAGGCACCTCGAGCAGCATGAAGCGCTGAACCCGCCAGCGCTTCGCCACTCCCCCGATTTTGGCCATTTACATAGGGGGTCACCAAGGGACCTCCTCGATCACCAAGCGCTGACAGGACCAGCGCTTCACCCCCCTCTCCCGATTTTGGCCATTTTCATAGGTGGTAACCAAGGCACCTCGAGCAGCACGAAGCGCTGAACCCGTCAGCGCTTCGCCACTCCCCCGATTTTGGCCATTTACATAGGGGGTCACCAAGGGACCTCCTCGATCACCAAGCGCTGACAGGACCAGCGCTTCACCCCCCTCTCCCGATTTTGGCCATTTACATAGGTGGTAACCAAGGCACCTCGAGCAGCATGAAGCGCTGAACCCGCCAGCGCTTCGCCACTCCCCCGATTTTGGCCATTTACATAGGGGGTCACCAAGGGACCTCCTCGATCACCAAGCGCTGACAGGACCAGCGCTTCACCCCCCTCTCCCGATTTTGGCCATTTACATAGGTGGTAACCAAGGCACCTCGAGCAGCATGAAGCGCTGAACCCGCCAGCGCTTCGCCACTCCCCCGATTTTGGCCATTTACATAGGGGGTCACCAAGGGACCTCCTCGATCACCAAGCGCTGACAGGACCAGCGCTTCACCCCCCTCTCCCGATTTTGGCCATTTTCATAGGTGGTAACCAAGGCACCTCGAGCAGCACGAAGCGCTGAACCCGTCAGCGCTTCGCCACTCCCCCGATTTTGGCCATTTACATAGGGGGTCACCAAGGGACCTCCTCGATCACCAAGCGCTGACAGGACCAGCGCTTCACCCCCCTCTCCCGATTTTGGCCATTTTCATAGGTGGTAACCAAGGCACCTCGAGCAGCACGAAGCGCTGAACCCGTCAGCGCTTCGCCACTCCCCCGATTTTGGCCATTTACATAGGGGGTCACCAAGGCACCTCCTCGAGCAGCACCAAGCGCTGACAGGACCAGCGCTTCTCCCCCCCTCTCCCGATTTTGGCCATTTACATAGGGGGTCACCAAGGCACCTCCTCGAGCACCAAGCGCTGACATGAT
>JAFEUB010001676.1:77500-85709 GCA_024529925.1 Ophthalmolycus amberensis
TCTGAGAAGTTATGACATTCAATACTTTCCATTCAAAATGTAGTCGGATGTCCCTTTTTGGAAAATGGGCCTTTTCGGTTTAGAAAAAGGTCAGTTTTCACTCTTTGGGGTCGGCAGGAGATTTTTTCCGGCCCCTAAAAACACGAATAAATGACATTTTTGATATGTAATTGACAATTCTTGGACAAAATTGAACACTTTACTGGTATAGATTGGTTTTATAGCATTAGCACGTTGCTAACAGAAGATAGCTTTCCAGAGGGTCTGCAGGTTCTATTGCACCATTTTCCCATTCACGTCATCAAGGGGAATGTTGTCATGCAATCTCCCATCAAATTCAACCATGTTGTGAGAAGTTATGACTAGTTGAAGGATGGGCCGTTTGGGTAATCACTTTCCATTCATTTTATCCTTCAAAATGCCCCATTCAAATGTAGGCCAACTGCCCCTCTTCCCGCGCAGGCATGCTAAGTGCTAGGGAGTCCCATCCAACTTGAATGTGCCTCATTGGGGCCTGTCTACAACATATTAAAAAAGCAGGGCTCTGACATCTTCAGAAGTAAAAGATGGTCTGATCTCATCAAGAGTACGACAGGGTGTACAGCTTAGGGACGTGTACCCCATGCTGAAGTCTGAGTTTGATACAGGCAAAAATCAGTTCTAGATAATCTAGAGGGATTTTTTTCAGGTGGTCTTATTGTAGGCCTTGTCCACAATGTGTGTGCAGAATCTGAGGGTTCTAGGACCCATATTTGAGAAATTATGGCCATTCTTGCATATGCCAAAAACTAAGTGAATAAGGCCCCAATTAAGCCCAATTAAGCCCTTTGTGGCTGTTTTTGGGGACCTTAGCTTGCAGCTACGAGGCCCATATTATAGGTGTGTAATGGTGACGAGCCCCTCTTTGAAGGAGAAAAGGAATCAAATCTCTACTTTGAATTAAAGTGGACATTTTGAGAGAAAAGACTGTTGAAGGCCATGTCGGAACATAAGTGTCATCTGGGTAGAGACATCCATAGTTCACTATGGGAAAAGTGTTTGGAGTGTCCCATTGAGTTTCATACCATTTAACGATGGGGCAAAGATGGAATGACTGTGAAAATTTCAGGGTCCTAGCCCATTGTTTTCTGGGGTAATTAGCCCAAATAAATTTAAAATGAAGAAAAATGCCATATATTACTACGGGAAAAGTGTACCGAATTTCCCATTGATTTTCATACCACGTGTTTGTGGCCAAGGGTCGACTGACTGTGAAATTTCAGCATGCTAGCCCATTGCTTTCTAGGGGTATTAACTGAACGTCTATTTAAGCCAAATAATGCAAAATGCCATGAATCACTATGGGAAAACTGTACAGAATTTCCCGTTGATATTCACACCATTTAATCTTGGGGCAGAGGTTGACTTAATGTGAAAATTTCAGCCTCCTAGCCCATTGTTTTCTAGGTGTCTTTAGGCAGAATTAAGTCAAAAGGCCGTAATTTCTACGTGTACGGAGTTTACCATAGCAGAAAGTGTACTATCGCAGAAAGTGTATGGACTTTCCCCTTGATTTTCATACCACATGGTCTTTGGCCAAAGGTCGACTGACTGTTAAACTTTCAGGGTCCTAGCCCATTGCTTTCTATGGGAATTTGGGCCGAGTTCGGTGAGAAATCCATAATTCACTATGGGAAAAGTGTTTGGAATTTTCCCTTGATTTTCATACCACATGGTCATTGGCCAAAGGTCGACTGACTGTTAAACTTTCAGGGTCCTAGCCCATTGCTTTCTATGGGTATTTGGGCCGAGTTCGGTGAGAAATCCATAATTCACTATGGGAAAAGTGTTTGGAATTTCCCCTTGATTTTCATACCACATGGTCATTGGCCAAAGGTCGACTGACCGTTCAATTTTCAGGGTCCTAGCCCATTGCTTTCTATGGGAATTTGGGCCGAGTTCGGTGAGAAATCCATAGTTCACCCATCTCACCCAGTTCACCCAGTTCACCCATCTCACCCAGTTCACCCAGTTCACCCAGTTCACCCAGTTCACCCAGTTCATAATCTCCCATCAAATTCAACCATGTTGTGAGAAGTTATGACGAGTTGAAGGATGGGCCGTTTGGGTAATCACTTTCCATTCATTTTATCCTTCAAAATGCCCAATTCAAATGTAGGCCAACTGGCCCTCTTCCCGCGCAGGCATGCTAAGTGCTAGGGAGTCCCATCCAACTTGAATGTGCCTCATTGGGGCCTGTCTACAACATATTAAAAAAGCAGGGCTCTGACATCTTCAGAAGTAAAAGATGGTCTGATCTCATCAAGAGTACGACAGGGTGTACAGCTTAGGGACGTGTACCCCATGCTGAAGTCTGAGTTTGACACAGGCAAAAATCAGTTCTAGATAATCTAGAGGGATTTTTTTCAGGTGGTCTTATTGTAGGCCTTGTCCCCAATGTGTGTGCACAATCTGGGGGTTCTAGGACCCATATTTGAGAAATTATGGCCATTCTTGCATATGCCAAAAAATAAGTGAATCAGGCCCCAATTAAGCCCAATTAAGCCCTTTGTGGCTGTTTTTGGGGACCTTAACTTGCAGCTATGAGGCCCAGATTATAGGTGTGTAATGGTGACGAGCCCCTCTTTGAAGCAGAAAAAGGATTTAAAACCCTACCCCTTTTTAAAGTACAAAAAGTTTGAGAAAAGACTGGTAAAATCTGGATTTTGAACACTTTTAATATTGGTCAATTTTCAAACACTTCTAAATGGCCTTCTTTGATGAAATTCAGATATGATGGACGAAACAGGACCCTCTTCAAGGTTCAATTGGATTCAAGTCGTTAGCATGCTGCTACCGGAAGTTAGCTTTCCCAAGGGTCTACAGATATCTCGCTTTAGATCCTGCATCACCTTATCACAGGCGACTGATTTATGCAAAAATCAGGCAGTTTCAACCTTTTACTACGATTTAATGGCCCGTTTCTCACTTGCCAAAACAGGCCGAAAGATGAGGTCATATGCCTGAATTTTGACCTTTGGGGCTGTGTTTGAAGACCTTAACTTGCAGCTACGACCACTAAATTTGGGGGAATTCATATTCACAAGCCCATCTTTAAAGAGGAAAAGGAATCAAATCTCTACTTTGAATTAAAGTGTACATTTTGAGAGAAAAGACTGTTGAAGGCCATATCATCCTTATGACTCAGAAAGGGACATTTCACCTACAATTGACTGGGGTCTCGTTTAGTCCAAAAATCCCAACCCGATCGGCCCTTCTGTTCCCAGTCCTCCCAAACAATATCTACAGTAGGCTCTGGGCTAGGAGGTTGAAACTTATGAGGGGGCACACCTGGGAACAGCCAAACAGGTGTGCAAAGTTTCAACCAAATCGGATGACTTTGATTTTTGGGCAAATTCAATGACATTGCCTCACTTTGCCTGAGATACCAAAATTTCACAATTTGAGGGGCTAGCCCCACCAAACTTGGTGTGTGTGTTCATATGAAGCCACAGACTGTGTGTACCAAATTTGGTGGCTGTAGCACATTTAGATAAAATTGCACCATATATGGTGAAGAAAAAGGGCCGTTCCGACTACATATGATGGGGCTCTCATGTAGGCCGCATGTCCCACAAATCCAAGCCCAAATGGCATAAAGTGTCCCTACAGGCTTTGGGGAACCCCGGGACGATTAGTGCCATTCGGGTTGGGATTTTTGGCATAAACGGGAGCCCCATCAAATGTAGTCGGAATGACACTTTTACAGTTATAAGGGTATTTGTCTTTGTAAAAGGGCCGTTCCGACTACATTTGATGGGGCTCTCATGTAGGCCGCATGTCCCACAAATCCAAGCCCGAATGGCATAAAGTGTCCCTACAGGCTTTGGGGAACCCCGGGACAATTAGTGCCATTCGGGTTGGGATTTTTGGCATAAACGGGAGCCCCATCAAATGTAGTCGGAATGACACTTTTCCAGTTATAAGGGTATTTGTCTTTGTAAAAGGGCCGTTCCGACTACATTTGATGGGGCTCTCATGTAGGCCGCATGTCCCACAAATCCAAGCCCGAATGGCATAAAGTGTCCCTACAGGCTTTGGGGAACCCCGGGACAATTAGTGCCACTTGGGTTGGGATTTTTGGCATAAACGGGAGCCCCATCAAATGTAGTCGGAATGACACTTTTCCAGTTATAAGGGTATTTGTCTTTGTAAAAGGGCCGTTCCGACTACATTTGATGGGGCTCTCATGTAGGCCGCATGTCCCACAATTAGTGCCATTTGGGAGCTTATCCTTATGTCTCAGAAAGGGACATTTCACCTACAATTGACTGGGGTCTCGTTTAGTCCAAAAATCCCAACCCGATCGGCCCTTCTGTTCCCAGTCCTCCCAAACAATATCTACAGTAGGCTCTGGGCTAGGAGGTTGAAACTTATGAGGGGGCACACCTGGGAACAGCCAAACAGGTGTGCAAAGTTTCAACCAAATCGGATTGACTTTGATTTTTGGGCAAATTCAATGACATTGCCTCACTTTGCCTGAGATACCAAAATTTCACAATTTGAGGGGCTAGCCCCACCAAACTTGGTGTGTGTGTTCATATGAAGCCACAGACTGTGTGTACCAAATTTGGTGGCTGTAGCACATTTAGATAAAATTGCACCATATATGGTGAAGAAAAAGGGCCGTTCCGACTACATATGATGGGGCTCTCATGTAGGCCGCATGTCCCACAAATCCAAGCCCAAATGGCATAAAGTGTCCCTACAGGCTTTGGGGAACCCCGGGACGATTAGTGCCATTCGGGTTGGGATTTTTGGCATAAACGGGAGCCCCATCAAATGTAGTCGGAATGACACTTTTACAGTTATAAGGGTATTTGTCTTTGTAAAAGGGCCGTTCCGACTACATTTGATGGGGCTCTCATGTAGGCCGCATGTCCCACAAATCCAAGCCCGAATGGCATAAAGTGTCCCTACAGGCTTTGGGGAACCCCGGGACAATTAGTGCCATTCGGGTTGGGATTTTTGGCATAAACGGGAGCCCCATCAAATGTAGTCGGAATGACACTTTTCCAGTTATAAGGGTATTTGTCTTTGTAAAAGGGCCGTTCCGACTACATTTGATGGGGCTCTCATGTAGGCCGCATGTCCCACAAATCCAAGCCCGAATGGCATAAAGTGTCCCTACAGGCTTTGGGGAACCCCGGGACAATTAGTGCCACTTGGGTTGGGATTTTTGGCATAAACGGGAGCCCCATCAAATGTAGTCGGAATGACACTTTTCCAGTTATAAGGGTATTTGTCTTTGTAAAAGGGCCGTTCCGACTACATTTGATGGGGCTCTCATGTAGGCCGCATGTCCCACAATTAGTGCCATTTGGGAGCTTATCCTTATGTCTCAGAAAGGGACATTTCACCTACAATTGACTGGGGTCTCGTTTAGTCCAAAAATCCCAACCCGATCGGCCCTTCTGTTCCCAGTCCTCCCAAACAATATCTACAGTAGGCTCTGGGCTAGGAGGTTGAAACTTATGAGGGGGCACACCTGGGAACAGCCAAACAGGTGTGCAAAGTTTCAACCAAATCGGATGACTTTGATTTTTGGGCAAATTCAATGACATTGCCTCACTTTGCCTGAGATACCAAAATTCACAATTTGAGGGGCTAGCCCACCAAACTTGGTGTGTGTGTTCATATGAAGCCACAGACTGTGTGTACCAAATTTGGTGGCTGTAGCACATTTAGATAAAATTGCACCATATATGGTGAAGAAAAAGGGCCGTTCCGACTACATATGATGGGGCTCTCATGTAGGCCAGCATGTCCCACAAATCCAAGCCCGAATGGCATAAAGTGTCCCTACAGGCTTTGGGGAACCCCGGACGATTAGTGCCATTCGGGTTAGGATTTTTGGCATAAACGGGAGCCCCTATCAAATGTAGTCGGAATGACACTTTTCCAGTTATAAGGGTATATGTCTTTGTAAAAGGGCCGTTCCGACTACATTTGATGGGGCTCTCATGTAGGCCGCATGTCCCACAAATCCAAGCCCTGAATGGCATAAAGTGTCCCTACAGGCTTTGGGGAACCCCGGGACAATTAGTGCCACTTCGGGTTGGGATTTTTGGCATAAACGGGAGCCCCTATCAAATGTAGTCGGAATGACACTTTTCCAGTTATAAGGGTATATTGTCTTTGTAAAAGGGCCGTCCGACTACATTTGATGGGGCTCTCATGTAGGCCGCATGTCCCCACAATCCAAGCCCGAATGGCATAAAGTGTCCCTACAGGCTTTGGGGAACCCCGGGACGAATTAGTGCCATTCGGGTTGGGATTTTTGGCATAAACGGGAAGCCCTATCAAATGTAGTCGGAATGACACTTTTCCAGTTATAAGGGTATATGTCTTTGTAAAAGGGCCGTTCCGACTACATTTGATAGGGCTCTCATGTAGGCCGCATGTCCCACAAATCCAAGCCCGAATGGCATAAAGTGTCCCTACAGGCTTTGGGGAAACCCCGGGACGATTAGTGCCATTCGGGTTGGGATTTTTGGCATAAACGGGAGCCCTATCAAAATGTAGTCGGAATGACACTTTTTCCAGTATAAGGGTATATGTCTTTGTAAAAGGGCCGTTCCGACTACATTTGATGGGGCTCTCATGTAGGCCGCATGTCCCACAAATCCAAGCCCGAATGGCATAAAGTGTCCCTACAGGCTTTGGGGAACCCCGGGACGATTAGTGCCATTCGGGTGGGATTTTTGGCATAAACTGGGAGCCCTATCAAATGTAGTCGGAATGACACTTTTCCAGTTATAAGGGTATATGTCTTTTGTAAAAGGGCCGTCCGAATACATTTGATGGGGCTCTCATGTAGGCCGCATGTCCCACAAATCCAAGCCCGAATGGCATAAAGTGTCCCTACAGGCTTTTGGGGAACCCCGGGACGATTAGTGCCATTCGGGTTGGGATTTTTGGCATAAACGGGAGCCCCTATCAAATGTAGTCGGAATGACACTTTTCCAGTTATAAGGGTATTTGTCTTTGTAAAAGGGCCGTTCCGACTACATTTGATGGGGCTCTCATGTAGGCCGCATGTCCACAAATCAAGCCCGAATGGCATAAAGTGTCCCTACAGGCTTTGGGGAACCCCGGGACGATTAGTGCCATTCGGGTTGGGATTTTGTTGGCATAAACGGGAGCCCTAGTCAAATGTAGGCGGAATGACACTTTTCCAGTTATAAGGGTATATGTCTTTGTAAAAGGGCCGTTCCGACTACATTTGATGGGGCTTCTCATGTAGGCCGCAATGTCCCACCAATCCAAGCCCGAATGGCATAAAGTGTCCCTACAGGCTTTGGGGAAACCCGGGACGATTAGTGCCATTCGGGTTGGGATTTTTGGCATAAAACGGGAGCCCTATCAAATTGTAGTCGGAATGACACTTTTTCCAGTTATAAGGGTATATGTCTTTGTAAAAGGGCCGTTCCGACTACATTTGATGGGGCTCTCATGTAGGCCGCATGTCCCACAATTAGTGCCATTTGGGAGCTTATCCTTATGTCTCAGAAAGGGACATTTCACCTACAATGACTGGGGTCTCGTTTAGTCCAAAATCCCAACCCTGATCGGCCCTTCTGTTCCCGAGTCCTCCCAAACAATATCGAGAGTAGGCTCTGGGCTAGGAGGTTGAAACTTATGAGGGGGCCTAGCCTGGGAAACAGTCCACCAAGTGTGCAAAGTTTCAAGCAAATCGGATGACTTTGATTTTCAGTTATATGTCATACTGCATCTATTTGCCTGATGATTCAAAGAAGAGCACTTTCTCCAATCCTTTTCATTTTTCATGCCAGTGCTCCATAGGTTGAGAGATAGTACAGTCCAAATTGCAGCCTTCCTAGCCCAAAGGTTGTGGAGAAATTCCAGGTCCAAATGTGATTTGAACTCGCATTTCATGTCACCCGACACCATAACTGCCCGAATGGCAACTTTTGTCCCAAACATTGTCCGCACATTTAACGCTGATACCAGATATCTACGTTTGAGGGTGAGATCTTGAAGGGGTTGAGGAGATATGGCAGTTTAAATGTCAATCTGAATTCCTCGGAGGTGGCCATCAATGGCCCTTTTCGTCCGATTCGGGTTCGGCCCCCCAATGCCCTTCGTGTCCCCGGTGGACATGGGACGTAATTCTGCCATTTCGGGGACACGGAACTGCCAGACCCGA
>JAFEUB010001677.1:0-25459 GCA_024529925.1 Ophthalmolycus amberensis
AAACATTCTAAAAAAGATTCAAACATTCTAAAAAAGATTCAAACATTCTAAAATAGATTCAAACATTCTGGAACAGTTTAAAACATTGTAAAAAGATTCAAACATTCTAAAAAAGATTCAAACATTCTAAAAAGATTCAAACATTCTAAAAAAGATTCAAACATTCTAAAAAAGATTCAAACATTCTGGTACAGTTTAAAACATTCTAAAATAGATTCAAACACTCTGGAACAGTTTAAAACATTGTAAGAAGGTTCAAACATTCTAAAAAGATTCAAACATTCTAAAAAAGATTCAAACATTCTAAAAAAGATTCAAACATTCTGGAACAGTTTAAAACATTCTAAAATAGATTCAAACATTCTAAAACAGATTCAAACATTCTAAAAAAGATTCAAACATTCTGGAACAGTTTAAAACATTCTAAAATAGATTCAAACATTCTAAAACAGATTCAAACATTCTAAAAAGATTCAAACATTCTAAAAAGATTCAAACATTCTGGAACAGTTTAAAACATTCTGGAACAGTTTAAAACATTCTAAAATAGATTCAAACACTCTGGAACAGTTTAAAACATTGTAAGAAGGTTCAAACATTCTAAAAAGATTCAAACATTCTAAAAAAGATTCAAACATTCTAGAACAGTTTAAAACATTCTGGAACAGTTTCAAACATTGTAAGAAGATTCAAACATTCTAAAAAGATTCAAACATTCTAAAAAAGATTCAAACATTCTAAAATAGATTCAAACATTCTAAAATTGATTCAAACATTCTGGAACAGTTTAAAACATTATAAGAAGATTCAAACATTCTAAAAAGATTCAAACATTCTAAAAAAGATTCAAACATTCTAGAACAGTTTAAAACATTCTGGAACAGTTTCAAACATTGTAAGAAGATTCAAACATTCTAAAAAGATTCAAACATTCTAAAAAAGATTCAAACATTCTAAAATAGATTCAAACATTCTAAAATAGATTCAAACATTCTGGAACAGTTTAAAACATTATAAGAAGATTCAAACATTCTAAAAAGATCCAAACATTCTGGAACAGTTTAAAATTTTCTAAAAAGATTCAAACATTCTAAAAAAGATTCAAACATTCTAAAAAAGATTCAAACATTCTAAAATAGATTCAAACATTCTGGAACAGTTTAAAACATTGTAAAAAGATTCAAACATTCTAAAAAAGATTCAAACATTCTAAAAAGATTCAAACATTCTAAAAAAGATTCAAACATTCTAAAAAAGATTCAAACATTCTGGTACAGTTTAAAACATTCTAAAATAGATTCAAACACTCTGGAACAGTTTAAAACATTGTAAGAAGGTTCAAACATTCTAAAAAGATTCAAACATTCTAAAAAAGATTCAAACATTCTAAAAAAGATTCAAACATTCTGGAACAGTTTAAAACATTCTAAAATAGATTCAAACATTCTAAAACAGATTCAAACATTCTAAAAAAGATTCAAACATTCTAAAAAGATTCAAACATTCTGGAACAGTTTAAAACATTGTAAGAAGATTCAAACATTCTAAAAAGATTCAAACATTCTAAAAAAGATTCAAACATTCTAGAACAGTTTAAAACATTCTGGAACAGTTTCAAACATTGTAAGAAGATTCAAACATTCTAAAAAGATTCAAACATTCTAAAAAAGATTCAAACATTCTAAAATAGATTCAAACATTCTAAAATAGATTCAAACATTCTGGAACAGTTTAAAACATTATAAGAAGATTCAAACATTCTGGAACAGTTTAAAATATTCTAAAAAGATTCAAACATTCTAAAAAAGATTCAAACATTCTAAAAAAGATTCAAACATTCTAAAATAGATTCAAACATTCTGGAACAGTTTAAAACATTGTAAAAAGATTCAAACATTCTAAAAAAGATTCAAACATTCTAAAAAGATTCAAACATTCTAAAAAAGATTCAAACATTCTAAAAAAGATTCAAACATTCTGGAACAGTTTAAAACATTGTAAAATAGATTCAAACATTCTAAAAAAGATTCAAACATTCTAAAAAAGATTCAAACATTCTAAAAAGATTCAAACATTCTGGAACAGTTTAAAACATTGTAAAATAGATTCAAACATTCTAAAAAAGATTCAAACATTCTAAAAAAGATTCAAACATTCTAAAAAGATTCAAACATTCTGGAACAGTTTAAAACATTGTAAGAAGATTCAAACATTCTAAAAAGATTCAAACATTCTAAAAAGATTCAAACATTCTAAAAAAGATTCAAACATTCTGGTACAGTTTAAAACATTCTAAAATAGATTCAAACATTCTAGAACAGTTTAAAACATTCTGGAACAGTTTAAAACATTCTAAAATAGATTCAAACACTCTGGAACAGTTTAAAACATTGTAAGAAGGTTCAAACATTCTAAAAAGATTCAAACATTCTAAAAAAGATTCAAACATTCTAGAACAGTTTAAAACATTCTGGAACAGTTTAAAACATTCTAAAAAGATTCAAACATTCTAAAAAAGATTCAAACATTCTAAAAAAGATTCAAACATTCTGGTACAGTTTAAAACATTCTAAAATAGATTCAAACACTCTGGAACAGTTTAAAACATTGTAAGAAGGTTCAAACATTCTAAAAAGATTCAAACATTCTAAAAAAGATTCAAACATTCTAAAAAAGATTCAAACATTCTGGAACAGTTTAAAACATTCTAAAATAGATTCAAACATTCTAAAACAGATTCAAACATTCTAAAAAAGATTCAAACATTCTAAAAAGATTCAAACATTCTGGAACAGTTTAAAACATTGTAAGAAGATTCAAACATTCTAAAAAGATTCAAACATTCTAAAAAAGATTCAAACATTCTAGAACAGTTTAAAACATTCTGGAACAGTTTAAAACATTCTAAAATAGATTCAAACACTCTGGAACAGTTTAAAACATTGTAAGAAGATTCAAACATTCTAAAATAGATTCAAACATTCTAAAATAGATTCAAACATTCTGGAACAGTTTAAAACATTATAAGAAGATTCAAACATTCTGGAACAGTTTAAAATATTCTAAAAAGATTCAAACATTCTAAAAAAGATTCAAACATTCTAAAAAGATTCAAACATTCTAAAATAGATTCAAACATTCTGGAACAGTTTAAAACATTGTAAAATAGATTCAAACATTCTAAAAAAGATTCAAACATTCTAAAAAAGATTCAAACATTCTAAAAAGATTCAAACATTCTGGAACAGTTTAAAACATTGTAAGAAGATTCAAACATTCTAAAAAGATTCAAACATTCTAAAAAAGATTCAAACATTCTAGAACAGTTTAAAACATTCTGGAACAGTTTAAAACATTCTAAAAAGATTCAAACATTCTAAAAAAGATTCAAACATTCTAAAAAAGATTCAAACATTCTGGTACAGTTTAAAACATTCTAAAATAGATTCAAACACTCTGGAACAGTTTAAAACATTGTAAGAAGGTTCAAACATTCTAAAAAGATTCAAACATTCTAAAAAAGATTCAAACATTCTAAAAAAGATTCAAACATTCTGGAACAGTTTAAAACATTCTAAAATAGATTCAAACATTCTAAAACAGATTCAAACATTCTAAAAAAGATTCAAACATTCTAAAAAGATTCAAACATTCTGGAACAGTTTAAAACATTGTAAGAAGATTCAAACATTCTAAAAAGATTCAAACATTCTAAAAAAGATTCAAACATTCTAGAACAGTTTAAAACATTCTGGAACAGTTTAAAACATTCTAAAATAGATTCAAACACTGGAACAGTTTAAAACATTGTAAGAAGGTTCAAACATTCTAAAAAGATTCAAACATTCTAAAAAAGATTCAAACATTCTAGAACAGTTTAAAACATTCTGGAACAGTTTCAAACATTGTAAGAAGATTCAAACATTCTAAAAAGATTCAAACATTCTAAAAAAGATTCAAACATTCTAAAATAGATTCAAACATTCTAAAATAGATTCAAACATTCTGGAACAGTTTAAAACATTATAAGAAGATTCAAACATTCTAAAAAGATTCAAACATTCTGGAACAGTTTAAAATTTTCTAAAAAGATTCAAACATTCTAAAAAAGATTCAAACATTCTAAAAAAGATTCAAACATTCTAAAATAGATTCAAACATTCTGGAACAGTTTAAAACATTGTAAAAAGATTCAAACATTCTAAAAAAGATTCAAACATTCTAAAAAGATTCAAACATTCTAAAATAGATTCAAACATTCTGGAACAGTTTAAAACATTGTAAAATAGATTCAAACATTCTAAAAAAGATTCAAACATTCTAAAAAAGATTCAAACATTCTAAAAAGATTCAAACATTCTGGAACAGTTTAAAACATTGTAAGAAGATTCAAACATTCTAAAAAGATTCAAACATTCTAAAAAAGATTCAAACATTCTAGAACAGTTTAAAACATTCTGGAACAGTTTAAAACATTCTAAAAAGATTCAAACATTCTAAAAAAGATTCAAACATTCTAAAAAGATTCAAACATTCTGGTACAGTTTAAAACATTCTAAAATAGATTCAAACACTCTGGAACAGTTTAAAACATTGTAAGAAGGTTCAAACATTCTAAAAAGATTCAAACATTCTAAAAAAGATTCAAACATTCTAAAAAAGATTCAAACATTCTGGAACAGTTTAAAACATTCTAAAATAGATTCAAACATTCTAAAACAGATTCAAACATTCTAAAAAAGATTCAAACATTCTAAAAAGATTCAAACATTCTGGAACAGTTTAAAACATTGTAAGAAGATTCAAACATTCTAAAAAGATTCAAACATTCTAAAAAAGATTCAAACATTCTAGAACAGTTTAAAACATTCTGGAACAGTTTAAAACATTCTAAAATAGATTCAAACACTCTGGAACAGTTTAAAACATTGTAAGAAGGTTCAAACATTCTAAAAAGATTCAAACATTCTAAAAAAGATTCAAACATTCTAGAACAGTTTAAAACATTCTGGAACAGTTTAAAACATTCTAAAAAGATTCAAACATTCTAAAAAAGATTCAAACATTCTGGTACAGTTTAAAACATTCTAAAATATATTCAAACACTCTGGAACAGTTTAAAACATTGTAAGAAGGTTCAAACATTCTAAAAAGATTCAAACATTCTAAAAAAGATTCAAACATTCTAAAAAAGATTCAAACATTCTGGAACAGTTTAAAACATTCTAAAATAGATTCAAACATTCTAAAACAGATTCAAACATTCTAAAAAAGATTCAAACATTCTAAAAAGATTCAAACATTCTGGAACAGTTTAAAACATTGTAAGAAGATTCAAACATTCTAAAAAGATTCAAACATTCTAAAAAAGATTCAAACATTCTGGAACAGTTTAAAACATTCTAAAATAGATTCAAACACTCTGGAACAGTTTAAAACATTGTAAGAAGGTTCAAACATTCTAAAAAGATTCAAACATTCTAAAAAAGATTCAAACATTCTAGAACAGTTTAAAACATTCTGGAACAGTTTCAAACATTGTAAGAAGATTCAAACATTCTAAAAAGATTCAAACATTCTAAAAAAGATTCAAACATTCTAGAACAGTTTAAAACATTCTGGAACAGTTTAAAACATTCTAAAAAGATTCAAACGTTCTAAAAAAGATTCAAACATTCTAAAATAGATTCAAACATTCTGGAACAGTTTAAAACATTATAAGAAGATTCAAACATTCTAAAAAGATTCAAACATTCTGGAACAGTTTAAAATATTCTAAAAAGATTCAAACATTCTAAAAAGATTCAAACATTCTAAAAAAGATGAGGATACTCTGTTTATTAGTATACTCTGGTGGTGAGGATACTCTGGTGACGAGGATACTCTGGTGATGAAGATACTCTGTTGATGAGTATACTCTGGTGGTGAGGATACTCTGGTGACGAGGATACTCTGGTGATGAAGATACTCTGTTGATGAGTATACTCTGGTGATGAAGATACTCTGTTGATGAGGATACTCTGGTGATGTAGATACTCTGGTGATGATGATAATCTGGTGATGAGGATACTCTGGTGATGAAGATACTCTGGTGACGAGGATACTCTGGTGATGAGGATACTCTGGTGATGAGGATACTCTCGTGATGAGGATACGCTGTTGATGAAGATACTCTGTTGATGAGGATACTCTGGTGGTGAGGATACTCTGGTCACGAGGATACTCAGGTGATGAGGATACTCTGGTGATGAGAATGCTCTGGTGATGAAGATACTCTGGTGATGAGGATACTCTGGTGGTGAGGATACTCTGGTGACGAGGATACTCTGGTGATGAAGATACTCTGTTGATGAGGATACTCTGGTGATGAAGATAGTCTGTTGATGAGGATACCCTGGTGATGTAGATACTCTGGTGATGATGATAATCTGGTGATGAGGATACTCTGGTGATGTAGATACTCTGGTGATGATGATAATCTGGTGATGTAGATACTCTGGTGATGATGATAATCTGGTGATGAGGATACTCTGCTGAAGAGGATACTCTGGTGAAGAGGATGCTCTGGTGGCGAGCATACTCTGGTGATGAAGATACTCTGTTGATGAGTATACTCTGGTGGTGAGGATACTCTGGTGACGAGGATACTCTGGTGATGAAGATACTCTGTTGATGAGTATACTCTGGTGATGAAGATACTCTGTTGATGAGGATACTCTGGTGATGTAGATACTCTGGTGATGATGATAATCTGGTGATGAGGATACTCTGGTGATGAAGATACTCCGGTGACGAGGATACTCTGGTGATGAGGATACTCTGGTGATGAGGATACTCTGTTGATGAAGATACTCTGTTGATGAGGATACTCTGGTGATAAAGATACTCTGGTGATGATGATAATCTGGTGATGAGGATACTCTGCTGAAGAGGATACTCTGGTGAAGAGGATGCTCTGGTGGCGAGCATACTCTGGTGATGAAGATACTCTGTTGATGAGTATACTCTGGTGGTGAGGATACTCTGGTGACGAGGATACTCTGGTGATGAAGATACTCTGTTGATGAGTATACTCTGGTGATGAAGATACTCTGTTGATGAGGATACTCTGGTGATGTAGATACTCTGGTGATGATGATAATCTGGTGATGAGGATACTCTGGTGATGAAGATACTCCGGTGACGAGGATACTCTGGTGATGAGGATACTCTGGTGATGAGGATACTCTGTTGATGAAGATACTCTGTTGATGAGGATACTCTGGTGATAAAGATACTCTGGTGATGATGATAATCTGGTGATGTAGATACTCTGGTGATGATGATACTCTGGTGACGAGGATACTCTGGTGGTGAGGATACTCTGCTGATGAGGATACTCTGGTGATGAGGATACTCTGGTGATGTGGATACTCTGGTGATGAGGATACTCTGGTGAGGAGGATACTCTGGTGATGAGGATACTCTGGTGACGAGGATACTCTGGTGACGAAGATACTCTGTTGATGAGGATACTCTGGTGATGAAGATACTCTGTTGATGAGGATACTCTGGTGATGTAGATACTCTGGTGATGATGATAATCTGGTGATGAGGATACTCTGGTGGTGAGGATACTCAGGTGATGAGGATACTCTGGTGATGAGGATACTCTGGTGATGAAGATACTCTGGTGATGAGGATACTCTGGTGGTGAGGATAGTCTGGTGACGAGGATACTCTGGTGATGAAGATACTCTGGTGATGAGGATACTCTGTTGATGAAGTTACTCTGTTGATGAGGATACTCTGGTGATAAAGATACTCTGGTGATGATGATAATCTGGTGATGTAGATACTCTGGTGATGATGATACTCTGGTGACGAGGATACTCTGGTGGTGAGGATACTCTGCTGATGAGGATACTCTGGTGATGAGGATACTCTGGTGATGAGGATACTCTGGTGATGTAGATACTCTGGTGATGATGATAATCTGGTGATGAGGATACTCTGGTGATGTAGATACTCTGGTGATGATGATAATCTGGTGATGTAGATACTCTGGTGATGATGATAATCTGGTGATGAGGATACTCTGGTGATGAGGATACTCTGGTGGTGAGGATACTCTGGTGGTGAGGATACTCTGGTGATGAGGATACTCTGATGATGAGGATCATCTGGTGATGAGGATACTCTGTTGATTAGTATACTCTGGTGGTGAAGATACTCTGGTGACGAGGATACTCTGGTGATGAAGATACTCTGTTGATGAGTATACTCTGGTGGTGAGGATACTCTGGTGACGAGGATACTCTGGTGATGAAGATACTCTGTTGATGAGTATACTCTGGTGATGAAGATACTCTGTTGATGAGGATACTCTGGTGATGTAGATACTCTGGTGATGATGATAATCTGGTGATGAGGATACTCTGGTGATGAAGATACTCTGGTGACGAAGATACTCTGGTGATGAGGATACTCTGGTGATGAGGATACTCTGGTGATGAGGATACGCTGTTGATGAAGATACTCTGTTGATGAGGATACTCTGGTGGTGAGGATACTCTGGTCACGAGGATACTCAGGTGATGAGGATACTCTGGTGATGAGAATGCTCTGGTGATGAAGATACTCTGGTGATGAGGATACTCTGGTGGTGAGGATACTCTGGTGACGAGGATACTCTGGTGATGAAGATACTCTGTTGATGAGGATACTCTGGTGATGAAGATAGTCTGTTGATGAGGATACCCTGGTGATGTAGATACTCTGGTGATGATGATAATCTGGTGATGAGGATACTCTGGTGATGTAGATACTCTGGTGATGATGATAATCTGGTGATGTAGATACTCTGGTGATGATGATAATCTGGTGATGAGGATACTCTGCTGAAGAGGATACTCTGGTGAAGAGGATGCTCTGGTTGCGAGCATACTCTGGTGATGAAGATACTCTGTTGATGAGTATACTCTGGTGGTGAGGATACTCTGGTGACGAGGATACTCTGGTGATGAAGATACTCTGTTGATGAGTATACTCTGGTGATGAAGATATTCTGTTGATGAGGATACTCTGGTGATGTAGATACTCTGGTGATGATGATAATCTGGTGATGAGGATACTCTGGTGATGAAGATACTCCGGTGATGAGGATACTCTGGTGGTGAGGATACTCTGGTTACGAGGATACTCTGGTGGTGAGGATACTCTGGTGACGAGGATACTCTGGTGATGAAGATACTCTGTTGATGAGGATACTCTGGTGATGAAGATACTCTGTTGATGAGGATACCCTGGTGATGTAGATACTCTGGTGATGATGATAATCTGGTGATGTAGATACTCTGGTGATGATGATAATCTGGTGATGAGGATACTCTGCTGAAGAGGATACTCTGGTGAAGAGGATGCTCTGGTGGCGAGCATACTCTGGTGATGAGGATACTCTGGTGGTGAGGATACTCTGGTGAAGAGGATACTCTTGTGATGAGGATACTCTGGTGATGAGGATACTCTGCTGAAGAGGATACTCTGGTGAAGAGGATGCTCTGGTGGCGAGGATACTCTGGTGACGAGGATACTCTGGTGGTGAGGATACTCTGGTGAAGAGGATACTCTGGTGACGAGGATACTCTGGTGATGAAGATACTCTGTTGCTGAGGATACTCTGGTGATGAAGATATCAGGTGATGTGCATACTCTGGTGATGAAGATACTCTGTTGATGAAGATACTCTGGTGATGAAGATACTCTGGTGATGAGGATACTCTGGTGATGTAGATACTCTGGTGATGATGATAATCTGGTGATGAGGATACTCTGGTGGTGAGGATACTCTGGTGATGAGGATAGTCTGTTGATGAGGATACTCTGTTGATGAAGATACTCTGGTGGTGAAGATACTCTGGTGATGAGGATACTCTGGTGATGAAGATACTCTGGTGATGAGGATACTCTGGTGTTGAGGATACTCTGGTGATGAGGATACTCTGGTGATGAATATACTCTGTTGCTGAGGATACTCTGGTGGTGAGGATACTCTGATGATGAGGATCATCTGGTGATGAGGATACTCTGTTGATGAGGATACTCTGTTGATGAAGATACTCTGGTGATGAAGATACTCAGGTGATGAGCATACTCTGGTGATGAAGATACTCTGTTGATGAAGATACTCTGGTGATGAAGATACTCTGTTGATGAGGATACTCTGGTGATGAAGATACTCTGTTGATGAGGATACTCTGGTGATGTAGATACTCTGGTGATGATGATAATCTGGTGATGTAGATACTCTGGTGATGATGATAATCTGGTGATGAGGATACTCTGCTGAAGAGGATAGTCTGGTGAAGAGGATGCTCTGGTGGCGAGCATACTCTGGTGATGAAGATACTCTGTTGATGAGTATACTCTGGTGGTGAGGATACTCTGGTGACGAGGATACTCTGGTGATGAAGATACTCTGTTGATGAGTATACTCTGGTGATGAAGATACTCTGTTGATGAGGATACTCTGGTGATGTAGATACTCTGGTGATGATGATAATCTGGTGATGAGGATACTCTGGTGGTGAGGATACTCTGGTGACGAGGATACTCTGGTGATGAGGATACTCTGGTGATGAGGATACTCTCGTGATGAGGATACGCTGTTGATGAAGATACTCTGTTGATGAGGATACTCTGGTGGTGAGGATACTCTGGTTACGAGGATACTCAGGTGATGAGGATACTCTGGTGATGAGAATGCTCTGGTGATGAAGATACTCTGGTGATGAGGATACTCTGGTGGTGAGGATACTCTGGTGACGAGGATACTCTGGTGATGAAGATACTCTGTTGATGAGGATACTCTGGTGATGAAGATACTCTGTTGATGAGGATACCCTGGTGATGTAGATACTCTGGTGATGATGATAATCTGGTGATGAGGATACTCTGGTGATGTAGATACTCTGGTGATGATGATAATCTGGTGATGTAGATACTCTGGTGATGATGATAATCTGGTGATGAGGATACTCTGCTGAAGAGGATACTCTGGTGAAGAGGATGCTCTGGTGGCGAGCATACTCTGGTGATGAGGATACTCTGGTGGTGAGGATACTCTGGTGAAGAGGATATTCTTGTGATGAGGATACTCTGGTGATGAGGATACTCTGCTGAAGAGGATACTCTGGTGAAGAGGATGCTCTGGTGGCGAGGATACTCTGGTGATGAGGATACTCTTGTGGTGAGGATACTCTGGTGAAGAGGATACTCTGGTGACGAGGATACTCTGGTGATGAAGATACTCTGTTGCTGAGGATACTCTGGTGATGAAGATATCAGGTGATGAGCATACTCTGGTGATGAAGATACTCTGTTGATGAAGATACTCTGGTGATGAAGATACTCTGGTGATGAGGATACTCTGGTGATGAGGATACTCTGGTGGTGAGGATACTCTGGTGAAGAGGATACTCTTGTGATGAGGATACTCTGGTGATGAGGATACTCTGCTGAAGAGGATACTCTGGTGAAGAGGATGCTCTGGTGGCGAGGATACTCTGGTGACGAGGATACTCTGGTGGTGAGGATACTCTGGTGAAGAGGATACTCTGGTGACGAGGATACTCTGGTGATGAAGATACTCTGTTGCTGAGGATACTCTGGTGATGAAGATATCAGGTGATGAGCATACTCTGGTGATGAAGATACTCTGTTGATGAAGATACTCTGGTGATGAAGATACTCTGGTGATGAGGATACTCTGGTGATGTAGATACTCTGGTGATGATGATAATCTGGTGATGAGGATACTCTGGTGGTGAGGATACTCTGGTGATGAGGATAGTCTGTTGATGAGGATACTCTGTTGATGAAGATACTCTGGTGGTGAAGATACTCTGGTGATGAGGATACTCTGGTGATGAAGATACTCTGGTGATGAGGATACTCTGGTGTTGAGGATACTCTGGTGATGAGGATACTCTGGTGATGAATATACTCTGTTGCTGAGGATACTCTGGTGGTGAGGATACTCTGTTGATGAGGATACTCTGTTGATGAAGATACTCTGGTGATGAAGATACTCAGGTGATGAGCATACTCTGGTGATGAAGATACTCTGTTGATGAAGATACTCTGGTGATGAAGATACTCTGTTGATGAGGATACTCTGGTGATGAAGATACTCTGTTGATGAGGATACTCTGGTGATGTAGATACTCTGGTGATGATGATAATCTGGTGATGTAGATACTCTGGTGATGATGATAATCTGGTGATGAGGATACTCTGCTGAAGAGGATACTCTGGTGAAGAGGATGCTCTGGTGGCGAGCATACTCTGGTGATGAAGATACTCTGTTGATGAGTATACTCTGGTGGTGAGGATACTCTGGTGACGAGGATACTCTGGTGATGAAGATACTCTGTTGATGAGTATACTCTGGTGATGAAGATACTCTGTTGATGAGGATACTCTGGTGATGTAGATACTCTGGTGATGATGATAATCTGGTGATGAGGATACTCTGGTGGTGAGGATACTCTGGTGACGAGGATACTCTGGTGATGAGGATACGCTGTTGATGAAGATACTCTGTTGATGAGGATACTCTGGTGGTGAGGATACTCTGGTTACGAGGATACTCAGGTGATGAGGATACTCTGGTGATGAGAATGCTCTGGTGATGAAGATACTCTGGTGATGAGGATACTCTGGTGGTGAGGATACTCTGGTGACGAGGATACTCTGGTGATGAAGATACTCTGTTGATGAGGATACTCTGGTGATGAAGATACTCTGTTGATGAGGATACCCTGGTGATGTAGATACTCTGGTGATGATGATAATCTGGTGATGAGGATACTCTGGTGATGTAGATACTCTGGTGATGATGATAATCTGGTGATGTAGATACTCTGGTGATGATGATAATCTGGTGATGAGGATACTCTGCTGAAGAGGATACTCTGGTGAAGAGGATGCTCTGGTGGCGAGCATACTCTGGTGATGAGGATACTCTGGTGGTGAGGATACTCTGGTGAAGAGGATATTCTTGTGATGAGGATACTCTGGTGATGAGGATACTCTGCTGAAGAGGATACTCTGGTGAAGAGGATGCTCTGGTGGCGAGGATACTCTGGTGATGAGGATACTCTTGTGGTGAGGATACTCTGGTGAAGAGGATACTCTGGTGACGAGGATACTCTGGTGATGAAGATACTCTGTTGCTGAGGATACTCTGGTGATGAAGATACTCTGTTGATGAAGATACTCTGGTGATGAAGATACTCTGGTGGTGAGGATAATCTGATGATGAGGATCATGTGGTGATGAGGATACTCTGTTGATGAGGATACTCTGTTGATGAAGATCCTCTGGTGATGAAGATACTCAGGTGATGAGCATACTCTGGTGATGAAGATACTCTGTTGATGAAGATACTCTGGTGATGTAGATACTCTGGTGATGATGATAATCTGGTGATGAGGATACTCTGGTGGTGAGGATACTCTGGTGATGAGGATACTTTGTTGATGAGGATACTCTGTTGATGAAGATACTCTGGTGATAAAGATACTCTGGTGATGAGGATACTCTGGTGATGAAGATACTCTGTTGATGAGGATACTCTGGTGATGTAGATACTCTGGTGATGATGATAATCTGGTGATGTAGATACTCTGGTGATGATGATAATCTGGTGATGAGGACACTCTGGTGATGAGGATACTCTGGTGAAGAGGATACTCTGGTGGTGAGGATTCTCTGGTGAAGAGGATACTCTGTTGATGAGGATACTCTGGTGATGTAGATATTCTGGTGATGATGATAATCTGGTGATGAGGATACTCTGGTGGTGAGGATACTCTGGTGATGAGGATACTCTGGTGATGAAGATACTCTTGTGGTGAGGATACTCTGGTGGTGAGGATACTCTGGTGATGAGGATACTCTGGTGAAGAGGATACTCTGGTGGTGAGGATACTCTGGTGATGAGGATACTCTCGTGAAGAGGATACTCTGTTGATGAGGATACTCTGGTGATGAAGATACTCTGGTGATGAGGATACTCTGATTATGAGGATCATCTGGTGATGAAGAAAGTCTGGTGATGAGGATACTCTGTTGATGAAGATACTCTGGTGATGTGGATAATCTGGTGATACAAATATTATGGTGATGAGGATGCTCTGATGATGAGGATCATCTGGTGATGAGGATACTCTGTTGATGAGGATACTCTGTTGATGAAGATACTCTGGTGATGAGGATACTCTGGTGATGAGGATACTCTGGTGATGAAGATACACTGGTGATGAGGATACTCTGGTGATGAGGATACTCTGGTGATGAAGATACTCTGGTGATGAAGATACTCTGTTGATGAAGATACTCTGGTGATGAAGATACTCTGGTGATGAGGATACTCTGGTGACGAGGATACTCTGGTGACGAGGATACTCTGGTGATGAAGATACTCTGTTGATGAGGATACTCTGGTGATGAAGATACTCTGTTGATGAAGATACTCTGGTGATGAGGATACTCTGGTGGTGAGGATACTCTGGTGAAGAGGATACTCTGTTGATGAGGATACTCTGTTGATGAAGATACTCTGGTGATGAGGATACTCTGATGATGAGGATACTCTGGTGATGAGAATGCTCTGGTGATGAAGATACTCTGGTGAGGAGGATACTCTGGTGAAGAGGATGCACTGGTGGCGAGGATACTCTGGTGGCGAGGATACTCTGGTGATGAGGATAATCTCGTGATGATGATAATCTGGTGATGAGGATACTCTGGTGATGTAGATACTCTAGTGATGATGATAATCTGGTGATGTAGATACTCTGGTGATGATGATAATCTGGTGATGAAGATACTCTGCTGAAGAGGATACTCTGGTGAAGAGGATGCTCTGGTGGCGAGCATACTCTGGTGATGATGATACTCTGGTGGTGAGGATACTCTGGTGAAGAGGATACTCTTGTGATGAGGATACTCTGGTGATGAGGATACTCTGCTGAAGAGGATACTCTGGTGAAGAGGATGCTCTGGTGGCGAGGATACTCTGGTGATGAGGATACTCAGGTGATGAGCATACTCTGGTGATGAAGATACTCTGTTGATGAAGATACTCTGTTGATGAAGATACTCTGTTGATGAAGATACTCTGGTGATGAAGATACTCTGGTGATGAGGATACTCTGGTGATGTAGATACTCTGGTGATGAGGATACTCTGGTGATGAGGATACTCTGGTGGTGAGGATACTCTGGTGACGAGGATACTCTGGTAATGAAGATACTCTGTTGCTGAGGATACTCTGGTGGTGAGGATACTCTGATGATGAGGATCATCTGGTGATGAGGATACTCTGTTGATGAGGATACTCTGTTGATGAAGATACTCTGGTGATGAAGATACTCAGGTGATGAGCATACTCTGGTGATGAAGATACTCTGTTGATGAAGATACTCTGGTGATGAAGATACTCTGTTGATGAGGATACTCTGGTGATGTAGATACTCTGGTGATGATGATAATCTGGTGATGTAGATACTCTGGTGATGAGGATACTCTGGTGAAGAGGATACTCTGGTGGTGAGGATACTCTGGTGAAGAGGATACTCTGTTGATGAGGATACTCTGGTGATGTAGATACTCTGGTGATGATGATAATCTGGTGATGAGGATACTATGGTGGTGAGGATACTCTGGTGATGAGGATACTCTGGTGATGAAGATACTCTTGTGGTGAGGATACTCTGGTGGTGAGGATACTCTGGTGATGAGGATACTCTGGTGAAGAGGATACTCTGGTGGTGAGGATACTCTGGTGATGAGGATACTCTCGTGAAGAGGATACTCTGTTGATAAGGATAGTCTGTTGATGAAGATACTCTGGTGATGAGGATACTCTGATTATGAGGATCATCTGGTGATGAAGAAAGTCTGGTGATGAGGATACTCTGTTGATGAAGATACTCTGGTGATGTGGACAATCTGGTGATACAAATATTATGGTGATGAGGATGCTCTGATGATGAGGATCATCTGGTGATGAGGATACTCTGTTGATGAGGATACTCTGTTGATGAAGACACTCTGGTGATGAGGATACTCTGGTGATGAGGATACTCTGGTGATGAAGATACTCTGGTGATGAGGATACTCTGGTGATGAGGATACTCTGGTGATGAAGATACTCTGGTGATGAAGATACTCTGTTGATGAAGATACTCTGGTGATGAAGATACTCTGGTGATGAGGATACTCTGGTAGTGAGGATACTCTGGTGACGAGGATACTCTGGTGATGAAGATACTCTGGTGGTGAGGATACTCTGGTGACGAGGATACTCTGGTGATGAAGATACTCTGTTGATGAGGATACTCTAGTGATGAAGATACTCTGTTGATGAAGATACTCTGGTGATGAAAATACTCTGGTGGTGAGGATACTCTGGTGATGAGGATACTCTGATGATGAGGATACTCTGGTGATGAGAATGCTCTGGTGATGAAGATACTCTGGTGAGGAGGATACTCTGGTGGTGAGGATACTCTGGTGATGAGGATACTCTGCTGAAGAGGATACTCTGGTGAAGAGGATGCTCTGGTGGCGAGGATACTCTGGTGATGAGGATAATCTGGTGATGTAGATACTCTGGTGATGATGATAATCTGGTGATGTAGATACTCTGGTGATGATGATAATCTGGTGATGAGGATACTCTGGTGGTGAGGATACTCTGGTGATGAGGATACTCTGCTGAAGAGGATACTCTGGTGAAGAGGATGCTCTGGTGGCGAGGATACTCTGGTGACGAGGATACTCTGGTGGTGAGGATACTCTGGTGATGAGGATACTCTGGTGATGAGGATACTCTGATGATGAGGATCATCTGGTGATGAGGATACTCTGTTAATGAGGATACTCTGTTGATGAAGATACTCTGGTGATGAGGATACTCTGGTGATGAGCATACTCTGGTGATGAGGATACTCTGGTGAGGAGGATACTCTGGTGGTGAGGATACTCTGGTGAAGAGGATACTCTGTTGATGAGGATAATCTGGTGATGAGGATTCTCTGGTGATGTAGATACTCTGGTGATGATGATAATCTGGTGATGTAGATACTCTGGTGATGATGATAATCTGGTGATGAGGATCCTCTGCTGAAGAGGATACTCTGGTGAAGAGGATGCTCTGGTGGCGAGCATACTCTGGTGATGAAGATACTCTGTTGATGAGTATACTCTGGTGGTGAGGATACTCTGGTGACGAGGATACTCTGGTGATGAGGATACTCTGGTGATGAAGATACTCTGTTGATGAGTATACTCTGGTGATGAAGATACTCTGTTGATGAGGATACTCTGGTGATGTAGATACTCTGGTGATGATGATAATCTGGTGATGAGGATACTCTGGTGATGAAGATACTCTGGTGATGAGGATACTCTGGTGGTGAGGATACTCTGGTGACGAGGATACTCTGGTGATGAGGATACTCTGTTGATGAGGATACCCTGGTGATGTAGATACTCTGGTGATGATGATAATCTGGTGATGAGGATACTCTGGTGATGTAGATACTCTGGTGATGATGATAATCTGGTGATGTAGAAACTCTGGTGATGATGATAATCTGGTGATGAGGATACTCTGCTGAAGAGGATACTCTGGTGAAGAGGATGCTCTGGTGGCGAGCATACTCTGGTGATGAGGATACTATGGGGGTGAGGATACTCTGGTGAAGAGGATACTCTTGTGATGAGGATACTCTGGTGATGAGGATACTCTGCTGAAGAGGATACTCTGGTGAAGAGGATACTCTTGTGATGAGGATACTCTGGTGATGAGGATACTCTGCTGAAGAGGATACTCTGGTGAAGAGGATGCTCTGGTGGCGAGGATACTCTGGTGATGAGGATACTCTGGTGGTGAGGATACTCTGGTGAAGAGGATACTCTGGTTATGAGGATACTCTGTTGATGAAGATACTCTGGTGATGAGGATACTCTGATTATGAGGATCATCTGGTGATGAAGAAAGTCTGGTGATGAGGATACTCTGTTGATGAAGATACTCTGGTGATGTGGATAATCTGGTGATACAAATATTATGGTGATGAGGATGCTCTGATGATGAGGATCATCTGGTGATGAGGATACTCTGGTGATGAGGATACTCTGGTGATGAAGATACTCTGGTGATGAAGATACTCTGGTGATGAGGATACTCTGGTAGTGAGGATACTCTGGTGACGAGGAGACTCTGGTGATGAAGATACTCTGGTGGTGAGGATACTCTGGTGACGAGGATACTCTGGTGATGAAGATACTCTGTTGATGAGGATACTCTGGTGATGAAGATACTCTGGTGACGAGGATACTCTGGTGATGAAGATACTCTGGTGGTGAGGATACTCTGGTGACGAGGATACTCTGGTGATGAAGATACTCTGTTGATGAGGATACTCTAGTGATGAAGATACTCTGTTGATGAAGATACTCTGGTGATGAAAATACTCTGGTGGTGAGGATACTCTGGTGATGAGGATACTCTGATGATGAGGATACTCTGGTGATGAGAATGCTCTGGTGATGAAGATACTCTGGTGAGGAGGATACTCTGGTGGTGAGGATACTCTGGTGATGAGGATACTCTGCTGAAGAGGATACTCTGGTGAAGAGGATGCTCTGGTGGCGAGGATACTCTGGTGATGAGGATAATCTGGTGATGTAGATACTCTGGTGATGATGATAATCTGGTGATGTAGATACTCTGGTGATGATGATAATCTGGTGATGAGGATACTCTGGTGGTGAGGATACTCTGGTGATGAGGATACTCTGCTGAAGAGGATACTCTGGTGAAGAGGATGCTCTGGTGGCGAGGATACTCTGGTGACGAGGATACTCTGGTGGTGAGGATACTCTGGTGATGAGGATACTCTGGTGATGAGGATACTCTGATGATGAGGATCATCTGGTGATGAGGATACTCTGTTAATGAGGATACTCTGTTGATGAAGATACTCTGGTGATGAGGATACTCTGGTGATGAGCATACTCTGGTGATGAGGATACTCTGGTGAGGAGGATACTCTGGTGGTGAGGATACTCTGGTGAAGAGGATACTCTGTTGATGAGGATAATCTGGTGATGAGGATTCTCTGGTGATGTAGATACTCTGGTGATGATGATAATCTGGTGATGTAGATACTCTGGTGATGATGATAATCTGGTGATGAGGATCCTCTGCTGAAGAGGATACTCTGGTGAAGAGGATGCTCTGGTGGCGAGCATACTCTGGTGATGAAGATACTCTGTTGATGAGTATACTCTGGTGGTGAGGATACTCTGGTGACGAGGATACTCTGGTGATGAGGATACTCTGGTGATGAAGATACTCTGTTGATGAGTATACTCTGGTGATGAAGATACTCTGTTGATGAGGATACTCTGGTGATGTAGATACTCTGGTGATGATGATAATCTGGTGATGAGGATACTCTGGTGATGAAGATACTCTGGTGATGAGGATACTCTGGTGGTGAGGATACTCTGGTGACGAGGATACTCTGGTGATGAGGATACTCTGTTGATGAGGATACCCTGGTGATGTAGATACTCTGGTGATGATGATAATCTGGTGATGAGGATACTCTGGTGATGTAGATACTCTGGTGATGATGATAATCTGGTGATGTAGAAACTCTGGTGATGATGATAATCTGGTGATGAGGATACTCTGCTGAAGAGGATACTCTGGTGAAGAGGATGCTCTGGTGGCGAGCATACTCTGGTGATGAGGATACTATGGGGGTGAGGATACTCTGGTGAAGAGGATACTCTTGTGATGAGGATACTCTGGTGATGAGGATACTCTGCTGAAGAGGATACTCTGGTGAAGAGGATACTCTTGTGATGAGGATACTCTGGTGATGAGGATACTCTGCTGAAGAGGATACTCTGGTGAAGAGGATGCTCTGGTGGCGAGGATACTCTGGTGATGAGGATACTCTGGTGGTGAGGATACTCTGGTGAAGAGGATACTCTGGTTATGAGGATACTCTGTTGATGAAGATACTCTGGTGATGAGGATACTCTGATTATGAGGATCATCTGGTGATGAAGAAAGTCTGGTGATGAGGATACTCTGTTGATGAAGATACTCTGGTGATGTGGATAATCTGGTGATACAAATATTATGGTGATGAGGATGCTCTGATGATGAGGATCATCTGGTGATGAGGATACTCTGGTGATGAGGATACTCTGGTGATGAAGATACTCTGGTGATGAAGATACTCTGGTGATGAGGATACTCTGGTAGTGAGGATACTCTGGTGACGAGGAGACTCTGGTGATGAAGATACTCTGGTGGTGAGGATACTCTGGTGACGAGGATACTCTGGTGATGAAGATACTCTGTTGATGAGGATACTCTGGTGATGAAGATACTCTGTTGATGAAGATACTCTGGTGATGAAGATACTCTGGTGGTGAGGATACTCTGTTGAAGTGGATACTCTGTTGATGAGGATACTCTGTTGATGAGAATACTCTGGTGATGAGGATACTCTGGTGATGAGGATACTCTGGTGATGAGGATACTCTGTTGATGAAGATACTCTGTTGATGAGGATACTCTGGTGATAAAGATACTCTGGTGGTGAGGATACTCTGGTGATGCGGATACTCTGTTGATGAGGATACTCTGTTGATGAAGATACTCTGGTGATGAAGATACTCTGGTGATGAAGATACTCTGGTGATGAGGATACTCTGGTGATGAGGATACTCTGGTGGTGAGGATACTCTGGTGATGAGGATACTCTGGTGGTGAGGATACTCTGGTGGTGAGGATACTCTGGTGATGCGGATACTCTGTTGATGAGGATACTCTGTTGATGAAGATACTCTGGTGATGAAGATACTCTGGTGATGAAGATACTCTGGTGATGAGGATACTCTGGTGATGAGGATACTCTGGTGGTGAGGATACTCTGGTGACGAGGATACTCTGGTGATGAAGATACTCTGTTGCTGAGGATACTCTGGTGATGAGAATACTCTGGTGATGAGGATACTCTGGTGATGAGGATACTCTGGTGATGAGGATACTCTGTTGATGAAGATACTCTGTTGATGAGGATACTCTGGTGATAAAGATACTCTGGTGATGATGATAATCTGGTGATGTAGATACTCTGGTGATGATGATAATCTGGTGATGAGGATACTCTGGTGATGAGGATACTCTGCTGATGAGGATACTCTGGTGATGAGGATACTCTGGTGATGTGGATAATCTGGTGATACAAATATTATGGTGATGAGGATGCTCTGATGATGAGGATCATCTGGTGATGAGGATACTCTGTTGATGAGGATACTCTGTTGATGAAGATACTCTGGTGATGAGGATACTCTGGTGATGAGGATACTCTGGTGATGAAGATACTCTGGTGATGAGGATACTCTGGTGATGAGGACACTCTGGTGATGAAGATACTCTGGTGATGAAGATACTCTGTTGATGAAGATACTCTGGTGATGAGGATACTCTGGTAGTGAGGATACTCTGGTGATGAGGATACTCTGGTGATGAAGATACTCTGGTGGTGAGGATACTCTGGTGAGGAAGATACTCTGGTGGTGAGGATACTCTGGTGAAGAGGATACTCTGGTGGTGAGGATACTCTGGTGATGAGGATACTCTGCTGAAGAGGATACTCTGGTGAAGAGGATGCTCTGGTGGCGAGGATACTCTGGTGATGAGGATAATCTGGTGATGTAGATACTCTGGTGATGATGATAATCTGGTGATGAGGATACTCTGGTGATGTAGATACTCTGGTGATGATGATAATCTGGTGATGTAGATACTCTGGTGATGATGATAATCTGGTGATGAGGATACTCTGCTGAAGAGGATACTCTGGTGAAGAGGATGCTCTGGTGGCGAGCATACTCTGGTGATGAGGATACTCTGGTGGTGAGGATACTCTGGTGAAGAGGATACTCTTGTGATGAGGATACTCTGGTGATGAGGATACTCTGGTGATGAGGATACTCTGGTGGTGAGGATACTCTGGTGATGAGGATACTCTGGTGATGAGGATACTCTGATGATGAGGATCATCTGGTGATGAGGATACTCTGTTGATTAGTATACTCTGGTGGTGAGGATACTCTGGTGACGAGGATACTCTGGTGATGAAGATACTCTGTTGATGAGTATACTCTGGTGGTGAGGATACTCTGGTGACGAGGATACTCTGGTGATGAAGATACTCTGTTGATGAGTATACTCTGGTGATGAAGATACTCTGTTGATGAGGATACTCTGGTGATGTAGATACTCTGTTGATGAGTATACTCTGGTGATGAAGATACTCTGTTGATGAGGATACTCTGGTGATGTAGATACTCTGGTGATGATGATAATCTGGTGATGAGGATACTCTGGTGATGAAGATACTCTGGTGACGAAGATACTCTGGTGATGAGGATACTCTGGTGATGAGGATACTCTCGTGATGAGGATACGCTGTTGATGAAGATACTCTGTTGATGAGGATACTCTGGTGATGTAGATACTCTGGTGATGATGATAATCTGGTGATGAGGATACTCTGCTGAAGAGGATACTCTGGTGAAGAGGATGTTCTGGTGGCGAGCATACTCTGGTGATGAAGATACTCTGTTGATGAGTATACTCTGGTGGTGAGGATACTCTGGTGACGAGGATACTCTGGTGATGAAGATATTCTGTTGATGAGGATACTCTGGTGATGTAGATACTCTGGTGATGATGATAATCTGGTGATGAGGATACTCTGGTGATGAAGATACTCCGGTGATGAGGATACTCTGGTGACGAGGATACTCTGGTGATGAGGATACTCTGGTGATGAGGATACTCTGGTGATGAGGATACTCTCGTGATGAGGATACGCTGTTGATGAAGATACTCTGTTGATGAGGATACTCTGGTGGTGAGGATACTCTGGTTACGAGGATACTCTGGTGGTGAGGATACTCTGGTGACGAGGATACTCTGGTGATGAAGATACTCTGTTGATGAGGATACTCTGGTGATGAAGATACTCTGTTGATGAGGATACCCTGGTGATGTAGATACTCTGGTGATGATGATAATCTGGTGATGAGGATACTCTGGTGATGTAGATACTCTGGTGATGATGATAATCTGGTGATGTAGATACTCTGGTGATGATGATAATCTGGTGATGAGGATACTCTGCTGAATAGGATACTCTGGTGAAGAGGATGCTCTGGTGGCGAGCATACTCTGGTGATGAGGATACTCTGGTGGTGAGGATACTCTGGTGAAGAGGATACTCTTGTGATGAGGATACTCTGGTGATGAGGCTACTCTGCTGAAGAGGATACTCTGGTGAAGAGGATGCTCTGGTGGCGAGGATACTCTGGTGACGAGGATACTCTGGTGGTGAGGATACTCTGGTGAAGAGGATACTCTGGTGACGAGGATACTCTGGTGATGAAGATACTATGTTGCTGAGGATACTCTGGTGATGAAGATACTTAGGTGATGAGCATACTCTGGTGATGAAGATACTCTGTTGATGAAGATACTCTGGTGATGAAGATACTCTGGTGATGAGGATACTCTGGTGATGTAGATACTCTGGTGATGATGATAATCTGGTGATGAGGATACTCTGGTGGTGAGGATACTCTGGTGATGAGGATAGTCTGTTGATGAGGATACTCTGTTG
Source organism: Ophthalmolycus amberensis (assembly GCA_024529925.1). Classification (NCBI taxonomy): domain Eukaryota; kingdom Metazoa; phylum Chordata; class Actinopteri; order Perciformes; family Zoarcidae; genus Ophthalmolycus; species Ophthalmolycus amberensis. The sequence goes on from JAFEUB010001677.1 coordinate 23,772, forward strand.
ATGAAGATACTCTGGTGATGAAGATACTCTGGTGATGAGGATACTCTGGTGATGAAGATACTCTGGTGATGAGGATACTCTGGTGATGAGGATACTCTGGTGTTGAGGATACTCTGGTGATGAGGATACTCTGGTGATGAAGATACTCTGTTGCTGAGGATACTCTGGTGGTGAGGATACTCTGATGATGAGGATCATCTGGTGATGAGGATAGTCTGTTGATGAGGATACTCTGGTGATGAAGATACTCAGGTGATGAGCATACTCTGGTGATGAAGATACTCTGTTGATGAAGATACTCTGGTGATGAAGATACTCTGTTGATGTAGATACTCTGGTGATGATGATAATCTGGTGATGAGGATACTCTGGTGATGAAGATACTCTGGTGATGAGGATACTCTGGTGGTGAGGATACTCTGGTGACGAGGATACTCTGGTGATGAGGATACTCTGGTGATGAGGATACTCTCGTGATGAGGATACGCTGTTGATGAAGATACTCTGTTGATGAGGATACTCTGGTGGTGAGGATACTCTGGTGATGAAGATACTCAGGTGATGAGCATACTCTGGTGATGAAGATACTCTGGTGATGTAGATACTCTGGTGATGATGATAATCTGGTGATGTAGATACTCTGGTGATGATGATAATCTGGTGATGAGGATACTCTGTTGAAGAGGATACTCTGGTGAAGAGGATGCTCTGGTGGCGAGCATACTCTGGTGATGAGGATACTCTGGTGGTGAGGATACTCTGGTGAAGAGGATACTCTTGTGATGAGGATACTCTGGTGATGAGGATACTCTGCTGAAGAGGATACTCTGGTGAAGAGGATGCTCTGGTGGCAAGGATACTCTGGTGATGAGGATACTCTGGTGGTGAGGATACTCTGGTGAAGAGGATACTCTGGTGACGAGGATACTCTGGTGATGAAGATACTCTGTTGCTGAGGATACTCTGGTGATGAAGATACTCTGTTGATGAAGATACTCGGTTGCTGAGGATACTCTGGTGATGAAGATACTCTGTTGATGAAGATACTCTGGTGATGAAGATACTCTGGTGGTGAGGATAATCTGATGATGAGGATCATCTGGTGATGAGGATACTCTGTTGATGAGGATACTCTGTTGATGAAGATCCTCTGGTGATGAAGATACTCAGGTGATGAGCATACTCTGGTGATGAAGATACTCTGTTGATGAAGATACTCTGGTGATGAAGATACTCTGGTGATGAGGATACTCTGGTGATGTAGATACTCTGGTGATGATGATAATCTGGTGATGAGGATACTCTGGTGGTGAGGATACTCTGGTGATGAGGATACTTTGTTGATGAGGATACTCTGTTGATGAAGATACTCTGGTGATAAAGATACTCTGGTGATGAGGATACTCTGGTGATGAAGATACTCTGGTGATGAGGATACTCTGGTGATGAAGATACTCTGTTGATGAGGATACTCTGGTGATGTAGATACTCTGGTGATGATGATAATCTGGTGATGTAGATACTCTGGTGATGATGATAATCTGGTGATGAGGACACTCTGGTGATGAGGATACTCTGGTGAAGAGGATACTCTGGTGGTGAGGATACTCTGGTGAAGAGGATACTCTGTTGATGAGGATACTCTGGTGATGTAGATATTCTGGTGATGATGATAATCTGGTGATGAA